>CAJNIZ010006046.1:0-18293 GCA_905231905.1 Symbiodinium pilosum
CCGGTGCGGGATTGGGGGCCGGTGCGGGATTGGGGGCCGGTGCGGGACTGGGGGCCGGTGCAGGGCTGGGACTCGCTGCGGGGCTGGGACTTGCTGCGGGGCTGGGCGCCGGCTGGGCGCCGCCGCCCTCCGCCTCGCCCTCGGCGCGTGGGCCGGTCATCGCCAGGCTTTCGAAGTTGCCGGGCTCCGACTCGCCGCTGCGGGTACGCCAGTGAAGCGTCACCGCCGACAGCGTGACGCCCTCTTCGGTCTCGACCTCCAGCTCCAGATCGATCGCCTTGCCGGGGTCGACGGCGGCACCCGGCGCGCGGTGGGTCAGCTCGATGTCGGTGCCGCCGGAAACCTCGTCGCGGCGGCCGCCGGTCGACAGGGTGGTCAGCGACACGGTGTTCTGCTGCCCGCCCAGCGTGGCGGCGGCCTGGTCGGGCAGGGCGGCGTAGTTGGAGCTGGGCAGGGGCTGCGGCCGGAACAGCGTCGGCGCCATCAGGTCGCGCACCAGCTTCATGACGTCGCCGTCGAGGCCGGCGAGCTGGCGCCCGGAGGCGGTGTCGCCGCCGGTGAAGTCGATCTCCTGCACCTTGATGTCGCCGGAGTTGACCAGCTCCTGGGTCAGCAGGTCGATGTCCGCGGTGGCGAAGAGCGCGTTCATGCCGATGCGGTGGCGGAAGCGCTCGAAGGTCTGCTTGAAGTCGATCTCGATGCGCAGGTTGTAGGCCGGCCGCACCGCCAGGAACTGCAGCTTGTAGAGCACGACGCCCTGCAGGTCGGGCGCCGCGCTGGCCTCGGTGGCGTCGCCCTCGCCGCCGACCGTGTGGCGCAGGCTTTCATAGAGGATGTTCGCCGCCTTGCTGCCCAGGCGCACGCTGAAGACCGCGGTCTGGCGGCCGAACAGCGAGGGCTTGGTCGAGCCGGCGATGGTGGTCTCGAAGCCGGCCGGCGCGTCGCCGCCGCCGCCGCGGCTGCTGCGCGAGAGCAGCACCAGCTCGACCTCGCCGTCCTTGAAGGGCGCCTGGGACAGGCGCACCGGACCGCTGCCCGAGGCCAGGCGGCCGAGGTCGTCGCGCAGGGCCGACAAGGTATTCTCGTCGGGGCCGAGTTCTACTTCAAGTGTCAGAAACCCGCCGGCCGAGTTGGCGTCCACCGTCTCGCCAAAGCTCGGCGCGTCGGAGAAAGTCACGAGGTTGATCGCGCGGCCGTTCTCCGCGATCCGAACGCGCGTGTCCGGGAGGTAGTAGAACTGGCTCTTGTCCGCATGGTCGCGGAATACCTGGATACCGCGCAGATTATACTGCGGCGCCTCAAGTGTCAGCACAGTTCCGCTCCCCCTAAAATCGACCCGGCCGCAATGATTCGGCGATCCATCATCGGTTTGCGGCGAATTAATCTTTGATCCCCTGAGGGCTTTGATTATTATCCTCGCAAGGGTTCATTCGCAACCACTTCGTATTGTCCCGGTTTGTGGCGCAGAAATGCCACGAAAATGCCACAGGGGAAGGGCCCGGGATTATCGTGCGATCGCGTGCACTCGGCCTATCGAACCCGACGGGCCGCGGGGACGTGACGAGCCCTGACTTGAAGGGGGACGACGCCATGCTGACGCTGCCGGAGGTCTTCACACACAAGGGTGTGACGGTCTTTCCCGACGACGAGGATCCCAATCTCTTCTATGCGCTGCCCGACCGGCCACGACTTCGGGTGGAAAACGGCGACACCATCTTCCGGGCGCTGTTCTGGACCGACGAGGCCCGGCCGGGCGAGGATCGCGGCGTCGCCGGCCTGCGCGGCGGCATGATCAACTTCGACACGGTGCTGGCGGTGCCGCCGGCGCTGGAGCGCGAGATTTTGGACAAGATCCGCAGCAGCGGCGTGCAGGCGCAGCGCCAGCGCGCGCAGGCCCGCGCCGAGGAGGAGCTGCGCGACCACCGCGCCCGGGTGCGCGGCGTCGACCCCAGTTCGATCCCGCTCAACGTTCCGCCGGTCGGCGTGCCGCGCCTGGGCGCGATCCACTTCACCGACGGCAAGGTGAGCCTGGAGGAGGAGAGCTCCGGCGCGCTGGTGGCCTTCGCCTCGGCCGGCGGCAAGCCCAGCCTGATCGGCGAGAACGTCGCCGCCTTCAAGCTGCGGCTGACCGACGAGGGCGCGGCGATCTGGTACCGCGCGCTGGAGCAGAACGCCGCCGCCATCGGCGTCAGCTACGAGCTGTCCTTTCCGATGCGCCTGCCGAGCCTGGAGATCCGCATCTGGGCCAGCAACTTCCAGGATCTGGAGCTCAACCGGCGGGCCGAGTTCGTCAAGGAGAGCGTGGACCAGGGCTGCAGCGACGCCGACGTCACCCGCATCGACGTCAAGGAGGTGACCCAGACCCTGGAGGAGCAGAGCCTGGTCAACATCGAGGTGACCAAGGGCATCGCCGACATCAGCGACGAGCATGTGGCGCAGATGCGCACCTTGGCCATGGAGCTGATGGAGGAAAAGGTCAAGGAGGTCATCAAGGACAAGATCCGCGGCCTGACCGAGGACGAGCGCAAGAACTCGCTGATCGAGCATATCAGCGAGGAGGTGCGCTCGATGGCCGAGTTGCGCTTCAACCAGCGCGACGTGATCACCTGGACCGTGCCGGTGCGCGGCACCATGGTCGACTTCCTGAGCAACGTCAGCGCGTCGGACCGCGAGCGCATGCTGACGCTGATCGACCTCAGCGATCCCGTGGTCAGCACCCTCGAGGTGGAGATCTCCGCCGCGGCCGACTGGGACGCCGAGCCGCGCATCACGGCGGTCATCGTCGAGGCCACCTACGGCAGCGGCGACGGCGCGGTTCAGAGCGTGCGGCTGACCAAGGACACGCCGAGCGAGGCGGTGGCCTGGCGCCGGCAGGAGGGGCGGGGCAACCGCGTCTTCTACAAGGCGCGCGCCTTCCTGATGGGCTTTGCCGAGCCGGTCGAGCTGGAGGGCGGCAGCACCACCGGCGACATCCAGATCAACGTGCCGCTGCTCGGCGCCTTCCGGGTCCGTCTGGAGCCGCATCCCAACACCTTCGTGGGCATGGGCGCCGGCAAGATCACCGGCATCCGCGTCGACTACAGCTACAAGCGCCCCGGCGCGCCCGACCATGTCGCCGGCAGCCGCATCCTGCGCCCGACCGAGGAGGAGACCGGCCTGCTGATCGAGGACCGGCCCGGCACGCTGATCGACGACGCGGTGGAGATCACCCCGACCTTCCTGCGGGCCAGCGAGCCCTCGATCCCCGGCAAGCCGATCCGGGTCTGGGCGCGCAGCGGCGAGCAGACCTCGGCGCTGCCCAGCCCCTGGCCCGACCAGCTCGACGTGGCGATGAGCGTCGCCCCCGACATCAACGGCCTCGACAGCGTGCGGGTCGAGCTGGTGCACGAGACCTCGGACGGCGCTTTCACCTCCCAGGCCTCGATGAAGCTGGACAAGGTCGGCGAGTGGCAGGCGCGCACCAGCCTGCCGCAGATCGACCTCGACGAACGCCGCTTCCGCTACCGCTACACCCTGCTGGGCGAGGACCAGGTGGCGACCAGCCCCTGGGTCGAGCTGGAGGGCGACCAGCTCGGCTTCATGCTGCCGGTGCTGGACGTCACCGTGCGGCCGAACTTCCTGGGGCTGGGGCCGGACACCCCCTTCGCCACGGTGCAGCTCACCTACACCGACGCGGCCAACGGCCTGACGGTGACCCGCGAGGTGGTCTTCGAGGCCGGCAGCCCGGACGCCGTCTGGCTGATCCCGCGCGTCGACCCGGCGAAGATCGACTACACCTATCAGGTCACGCTCTTCACCATGGAGGGCGAGACCGTGGGCGAGCCGCAGAGCGACCAGGGCCGCACGCTGTTCGTGCGTCCGCCGGCGACGGAATGACGCGCGGGCGCGCCGGCGACGGCGCGCTCGGCCACGCCTGTCCGCCGCCGCCGCACGGGGCCCGCCCGTGCCGCCGCTGAGCCGTTCCTGATCCGCGCCGGAGGCGCCCGCCATGCTGCTCTACCAGCCGCCCTTCCTGCAGGTCGACGAGCTGACGATCTTTCCCGACCATGCCGACCCGCAGACGGCCTACTACGTGGTCAATCTGCCCGAGATCGCGCGGGTCGACGGCACGCCCTTCCTGCGCGCCACCGCCCTGGTGCCGCCGCAGGCGAGCGGCACGACCGGCGAGGCGGCGCGCGCGTTGCGCACCGTATTGAGCTTCGACGTGGAGCTGCCGGCGCGCGAGGAAACGCTGGAGCTGGCGCGCGAGGCGCTGAAGGAGCGCTGGGGCGCGGCGCCGGAGCGGCTGGTCGGCGCCCCGGTGAGCGGCGGGACCTGCGAGATCCGCTACGCCACCGGCGCCGACACCGAGCGTCAGGTGACCGCCCTGGTCGCCGCCTCGCCGAGTCTGGTGGGTAGCCATCGCACCGCCTTCACGATGAGCGCGGAGGGCCAGGAGGCGGAGATCCTGCTGGCCGCGCTGCAGGACGGCAACCTGGCGGCGACCGTGGCCTACGCGCTGGAGGTGCCGGCGTTGCGGCCGGCGTTCGAGGCCGCGATGACGATCCACTGGGACCGCGTCTACCAGCAGGCGCAGCAGCGGGCGATGGACAACTTCGTCTTCGTCAGCGAGGACATCGAACGCTTCACCCGCGCCCTGGAGGAGCAGAAGGTCATCGAACTCGACGTGACGCTGCTCGACCCCGAGGTGGTCGATCAGGCGACGCGCGCGCTGTTCGACGAGTTCCGCCAGCAGCTCATGGAAAAGCTGTTCCAGCCGCACGGCAGCATGGAGTCGGTGCCGGTCGAGCGCAGCATCGGCAACGGCATCCGCGACGGCCTGATGGGAATTTGGCCGGGCCGGCACCACGTGCTGCGCAGCCTCGATGCCACCACCCTGTCGCGTGCGCGCATCGACCTCTCGCAGCGGGCGGCGCGGCCGATGACCGTGGCGCCGCAGTCGAGCCTGGCCGGGCTGATCGAGCGGGCGGGCGGGCCGACCGGGCGGGTCACGGTGCTCGACCTCGGCGACCTGGCGGTGCATCCCCAGCGCCTCAGCGTCGACGTGGCGCCGGAGTTCGGCGAGCTGGGCGTGCGCCGCATCTTCGTCGAGGTGGAGGTGATCGATCGCGAGACCCGCGCGCCACAGGCGCAGGAGCGCTTCGAGTTCACGCCCGGCGGCGCGACCAGCGCGGAGCTGCGCTGGCTGGCGGCGCCGGGCAGCACGCTGGTGCGCCATCGCACGCAGTTCGACTTCGCGCCCGAGAGCACGCTGCTGGAGGCGGAGAGCGTGACGCTGGACTGGGTGGAGGAGGACGCCCTGCGCGTCTTCGTCGATCCCGAGCGGGTGCTCGACGTACGGCCGCTGACCCTGGAGATCGAGGACCCGACCATCTTCGACGACCAGGGCCGCCTGGAGATCGAGGCGGTGGCCCACACCCTGGAGGCGCCGGAGCGCAAGCAGACCCAGCGACGGACCTTCACGGCCAGCTCGGAGCGGGCGGCGCAGCTCCGCTTCATCGTCGGCGAGGGCGCGCGGCTGCAGGTCGTGGTGACCGAGACCTTCCGCCACGCCGCCAGCGCCGACCTGAGCCGCAGCTTCACCCTGCTCGATCCCAGCAGCCACCTGGTGCGCAACCCCTTCGGGCGGAAGTGGAGCCTGCGGGTGCGGGCGATCGCCGACTGGTCCGGCACCGACCTGATGATCGTGCGGGTGCGGGTCTACGACGCCGAGCGGCGGCGCTGGATCGGCGCCGGCAAGGACTTTCTGGAGGGCCAGCAGCTCCAGGCCTTCACCCTGCAGGTCGGCGCGGAGTCCGTGCGCCGGGCCCAGCTCTCCGCCACCGTGCTGGACTCCGACGGCCTGATCCGCGAGCTGGGCTGGCGCGACGTCTCCGGACTGATCGCCGCCGTCTCCGCCGACGCGCCGGCGCCGCCCAGCGTGACCTTCGACTTCGATGCGCCCGGCTTCGCCGAGAGCGGGATCGAGAAGGTCGCCGTCTTCGTCGACTACCCGACGGCGGCGGGCGGCGAGGCCGAGACCGATTTCGCCTTCACCGCCGATGGCCAGGTGCGCCACCTGCCACTGGAGCCGGCGCCCGCGTCAGGGGCCGAGATCGGCTATCAGGCGGTGGCCTTGCATGCCGACGGGCGGCGCACCCGCGGCCCGCGCCGCACCACCCGCGCCGACACCGCGAAGATCGGCGTGCCGGCTGGCGGCTGAGACGGCTGGCGGGCCGCGCCGGCCGCTTCAGACCTGGTTGCCGACCACCAGGGTGTCCTCCTGCAGCTCCTGCAGCGGCGTGCGCTCGACCTGGCCGTTGAGGAAGCGCCGCTCGACCTCGAAGAGCACGCGCCCGGTCAGCGGGACGGAGACGGTCAGCTCGCCGGGCGGCGCGTCGCCGCGGAACTCGGCCGTGTCCTCCTCGCCCAGACTGCCGTCGTCGAGCCGCTGGCGGAAGTTGACGCGCACCCACAGCAGGTGGCCCTCGGACGGCGGCGGGCCGACCCAGACGACCTTCACCTGCCGCTGGTCGGTCGGCATCACGAAGACGGTGCCGCCGGTGCTGGTTCCCCTCTGCAAGGGCCGCGCGCTGCCGTCGGTGAAGAAGCCCAGCACCTCCCAGCTCACCTGATCGTCGCGCCCCAGCACGGGCAGGGTCAGCGCGGTCTGGAAGTCGTTGGCGCGGTTGAGCCGCGCCGTGGGGCGGTGGCGGTAGTCGGCATGCTCGGGCGAATCGTAGGCGACGTCGAGGACCGCCTCGAGCAGGTCCTGCGGCGGCGCGATCAGGCGGGCGGTCAGGGTCAGCCGGCGCGCGAAGGGGTCGCTGACGCGCGGATTGCGCTCGCGCACCGCCGCGAAGGGCAGGCTGAGCTCGCGCCCGTCGGCGAAGCGGAAGCGCGGCGCGGCGAAGAGCTCCGCCTCGACGTCGGGGCGCAGGCGCCGGGCCCAGCTTCCGCTCGGCCGCTCCGGCGCCAGGGTCAGGCTGCCCTCGTCCAGAAGGCTGCCCCTGGCGGCATCGCGCAGGTGCAGGGTCAGGGTGACGTCGCGCAGGTCCTCGGGCAGGCCGGGCGCCAGCTCGAAGTCGACGCGCAGGGTCGGCACCAGGATGTCGGCCATCAGGTCCAGGTCCTGCGCGCCGCTTTCCTCCGGTGGGGTCCAGCGGCTGGTGCCGGGGCCCAGCAGTTCGTCGGCGGCGTGCTGAAAGCGGGCCTGCCAGAGGTAGCGGGGGCTGCCACCCTGCACCGCCGCCCAGCTCGCGCGCAGCGGGCCGGCGTCGTTGGGCGCGAAGGCCAGCTCGGCCAGCGGCGCGGCGTCGGGCGGCAGCCGCAGTCCGTCGACCCGTTGTTCCTCGCGCGCCAGCACGCCGTCGTCGCTGCGCCAGAGAATCACCTCGGCGCGGCGCAGGCTGGGGTCCTGCGTGAAGGAGAAGCGGGCGTCGACCTCCACCTCCATCGCCGTCCAGGCCGTCGACAGCGGCACCCGCTGCACCGCGTCGGCCGCCGCCGCCGTGCCGAGCACGCCGAGGTGGGCCTGGGGCGTGTGCAGTTGGCGCGCCGCGGCCCGCTCGCGGTAGTCCATGCGGATCTCGCGGTCGTGCGCCATGCGGGTGAAGTGGGCGGAGACCGTGACGATGGAGCTGCTGCCGCTGGGCAGCAGGGAGGGGGTGCCGGCGGCCGGCATGGGCGGCACGCTGGGGCGGAACAGCTCGCGCATGATGCGGTCCTGGAAGTCCTTGACCGCCTCGTCGATCGCGCTGCGTGTCTGGGCGTCGTCGGCGAAGGTCGTCCGCTCGACCTTGATGATGCCCTCTTCGGTGATGTCCTGCAGGGTGGTGCCGACCTCGGCGCCGACGTAGTAGGCGTTGACGCCCAGCTTGGCGGTGATCGCCTGGGCGACGCGGTTGAGGTTGGCCGAGATGCGCACCTCGGCGCTGGGGCGCAGCCCGCTGAAGCCCAGCTCGTAGATGACGCCGCCGATGGAGCCGACCTGGCCCTGCAGCGCCGCGGCGGCCAGCGCGGCGCCGCGCTGGTCGAGGCGGGCGTGGAACAGGGCGTCCAGGCTGGGCGACTGCAGCGAGGGGCGGCGCGCGCCGACGATGCGGCGCACCAGCGAGTCCGGCTCTTCCGTGCCGGCGCCGGTGCCGATGCGGTCGAAGATCAGCAGCTCGACCTTGCCCTCCTGCCAGGGCGGCGGCGTCAGGCGCGGCTCGGCGATGGCGAAGTCGCCGGCGATTCTGCGCCGCGCCGCGTCGAGCGTCTCCGGCGCCACGCTGCACTGCGCGCCGATGCTCAGGATGGCGCCGGCCAGGTCGTCCTCGGCGATGTCGTCCTCGCTGATCGTGGCGACGTCGCGGAAGAAGATCTGCAGGCCGACGTCGGGCGTGCCGTCGTCGCGCAGCAGCGGCTTGACCTCGTTGGGCAGGTAGTAGACGAGCTGCGCGTCCTCGTGGTCGCGGTAGCAGACCAGCCCCTCGACGACGCCGAGCGGACGGGCAAGATCCAGCATCGGGACGACTCCCCCTCGAAGCGCCGGCGGCCCCAACCGCCCGCCGGCACGAACCTGCGCCCGGCGGGGCCGCGCCGTGAGGCCACACGGCCGGACACCGCCCTCTTACGAAACTCCGGAGCGATGCTGCCCGACCTGGCGACCCGCCAAGGCGAGTCCTGCGGGTCGGGCAGGACTCTAGTCGTAGGTGATCACGCTCAAGGTGTCGAACTTCAAGGGCGTGTCGGTCGCGCTCATCTCGTCGGACTGGTAGACCACGGGCACCACGGTGAAGCGCACCTCCGGGGTGCTGCTACAGACCCGCTTCAGGCCCTTGGTCACCTTCACCCGCATGTTCTGCGGCGTCAGCTTGTGGCGCGGGCGCTTGTCGTAGGGGCGGCGGCTGCGCGGCACCCGGCAGTGCCCCTCGTCGCCGACGCAGCCGCCATGGCCGAACACCACGAAGGAGCCGAGATAGCCGTTGGCCTCGGTCGGTTCCGTCGTCTCGCTGGCCTCGGGATTGTTGGCGTAGATCCGCGCCTCGTAGGAGACCATGGAGTGGTCGACGCCGGTGAACTCCAGGTCGATGCGCGCCGCCTCGTTCTCCAGCGCGTCGATCGGCAGCCGCACGGGGGGAGAGTGATAGATCTGCGCCATGGTTCAGCTCCCGGAGCCGACGACGATCTGGGTGCCGGCGTAGTCGTAGCCCAGATCGGCGATGTTGAGCACGTCGCGGGTGGTCATGTTGAACGGCTGCAAGGGCTCGTCCAAGAGGTTGGCGGGGATGTTGTCCACGCCGTGACGCAACTGCCAGAGGTACCAGATGCGGTCGATCATGGTGTGATGGGCCCAGAAGATCGGGTCGAAGGCCGCCAGCGGGACCTGGCCCATGTCGCCGCCGACCCAGACGTGGATCCAGCCGTGGAGCTGCTCGAGCTGCATGCTGAAGTCGGTGAAGTCGCCGACCGACAGCAGCTCGTCCAGGTCGTCCAGCGGGTCGGGCGAGAAGTTGCCGGCCGGCGGGAAGGGGAAGGGCAGGGTCGAGGGGTCCTGCGGCGCCCTTTGGCTGGGCCGGTCGACCTGCTGCCAGTTGCCGGCACGGTCGATGATCCAGACGTTGATGTGGGAGTTGAGCAGCGGGTTGTGATCCCCGTCCGGCGTGGTGCTGTCGGCATAGGCGGCCGGCAGGCCCTCCGCCTTCGAGCTCGTCGAACGCCAGTCCCACCAGGGGTGGGTGACGTTGGCGTTGTGGTCCTGCAGGTACTGCTCGAACCAGTAGACGTAGGCCCGGTGCCAGGGCAGGAACAGCAGCGAGCCGTGCTCGCAGTGGAAGTCGGGCGCGCCGTGATAGCCGGCGATACGGGCGAAGCCGCGGTCGTCGCGCAGCGCCTGCATGGCGCGCATGGCCTCGCGGAAGTCCTCCAGCTCCTCGGCCGTCATGTTGCGCACCGCCTTGCGCAGCTTGCGCTGCGGCGGGGTCGGCGCGCCGCCGCTCTCACGGAAGCCCTGCTCGACCGCCTTGGCCCAGGTGTTGGGGCCGACCACCCCGTCGGCGCCGAGACCCTGCGCGCGCTGGAACTCGCGCGTCGCCGCCGCGGTGCCGCTGCCGAAGCGGCCGTCGACGCCGCGCGGGTCGAAGCCCTGGTCCGTGAGAAACTGCTGCCACTGGGCCACCAGCGGCCCACTGGATCCGCGTCGGATCGTGTCCACGATTGCTTCCCCCCGATGCGTTCGCGTTTCGGAGCCGAGGCCGGATCGCCTGGCCGGCCTGCGCGCGGCCGCTCGGCCGCGCCCGCTCCAATCACCTTAGGCGGGGGGGGCGCCGACGGACAGGCGAAGATCGCCGAAGGGCCGCCCCCGCGACCGTCGGCCGATCGTTCGCGCGCCAAAGCTTTGCCCCCCGCAGAGTTACCCTACTGGCGATGCCGGGGCTTCAACCGTGACAAATCTGTAAAACCCCAAGGCGAATTGAGGGTAGCGGAAGGTTCGCTTCAAGGTAAAGGGATTTCGATCAAAAGTTGCAGAAAGCCGGGCGGGAAATCCTGCATGCGGGGTGGCTGCCGGCCCGCCCGGCCCTGGGTCGCCGGGGCCTCAGGCCGCCGGGGCCTCAGGTCGCCGGGGCCTCAGGCCGCCGAGGTCTCAGGCTGCCGAGGTCTCAGGCTGCCGGGGCCTGGCGCGGGGCGAGCCTGGTGGCGATCCGCGGCGGCTGGGCGATGGTCTGGAGCACCACGCAGAAGCGTTCGGTCAGCGTGAGAAGCTGGTCGATCCGCTCCTGGGGCTCGTCGGTGTCCAGCTCGAAGGTCAGGCGCAGGTCGCGGAAGCCGACCGGCGCCGCCTTGTCGACGCCCAGGGTGCCGCGGAAATCCAGGTCGCCCTCGACGATCACCTTGCCGTCGCGCAGGTCGAAGCCGATCGCCGTGGCCACCGCGCGCAGGGTGACGCCGCTGCAGGCGGCCAGCGCCTCCAGCAGCATGTCGCCTGAGCAGGCCTGGTCGCCCGCCCCGCCGGCCGCCGGATGCAGCCCGGCCTCGACCAGCGCGCGGCCGGTGTCGACCCTGCAGGCGACCCCCGCGTCGAGCCGGCCCTCGGCGCGGAAGGTGACCAGGGCCGCGTCGGCGGCCTCGCGGTACTTGGATTTCAGCGGCGCCTGCAGCGCCTTGAGCTCTTCGGCGGTGGTCGGGCCGGCCATGTCGGATCTCCTTTGCAACGGGGCGGTCGATGGAAGCGGGTCGGTCAGGACAGGTCGAGGGCGGCGACGATCTCCTCCTCCAGGGCGCGCACCTGCGGCGCGGTGCGCGGGCGGGGGCGGGGCAGGTCGACGCGGACCTCGCGGTGGATGCGCCCGGGATGGCCGCGCATCACCAGGATGCGGTCGGACAGGGTGACGGCCTCCAGCACGTCGTGGGTGACGAAGACCAGGGTGAAGCGCGCGCGCTCCCAGAGCGCGAGCAGGTGCCGCTGCAGCTTCTGGCGGGTGAAGGAGTCGAGCGCGCTGAAGGGCTCGTCCAGCAGCAGGAAGCTGGGCCGACGCACCAGGGCGCGGGCGATGGCGGTGCGCTGGGCCATGCCGCCGGAGAGCTGGCGCGGGTAGGCGTCGATGAAGCGGGTCAGCCCGACCTCCTCGAGCGCCGCGGCGATGCGGGCCTCCTGCTCGGCCTCGGGCAGGTCGAGCAGCGCCAGGCGCACGTTCTCGCGCACGCTCAGCCAGGGCATCAGCCGCGGCTCCTGAAACACCATGCCGACCTCCGGGGTCGGCCCGACGACGTCGCGTCCGTCGAGCGCGATCCGTCCGCAGGTCGGAGTGTCGAGCCCGGACACCAGCCGCAGCAGGGTCGACTTGCCGGAGCCGGAGGTGCCGACCAGCGAGACGATCTCGTGCTGACCGACGCTCAGCGTGACGCCGTCCAGCGCCTGGTGGGCGACGCCGGCCGCGCCGTCGAAGCGCTTGCCCAGATCGGTGATGTCAAGCATGGCCGCCCTCCTGGCTCTCGCCGTAGCCGTCCTGCCAGGCCAGCAGTCGCCGGGACGCCGCCTCGATCAGGGCGTCGGAGGCCTTGCCGGCCAGAGCGAAGAGGATCAGGGCGCCGATGATGATCGCGGGGCGCCCGGTCATCTGCCCGTCGATCATCAGGAAGCCGAGCCCCTTGCTGGCGCCCATCAGCTCGGCGGCGATCACGAACATCCAGCCCAGCGCGAGGCCGGAACGCAGGCCGGTCAGGTAGCTGGGCAGGGTGGCGGGGACCAGGATGCGGCGGACCAGGTCCAGCCGCGACAGGCCGCAGACCCTGGCCACCTCGACCAGCTTGCGGTCGGTGCCGAGGATGCCGGTCATCAGGTTGAGGTAGATCGGGAAGAAGACTCCGACGGCGATCAGCAGCACCTTCGAGGTCTCGAAGATGCCGAACCAGAGGATGAACAGCGGCACCCAGGCGAGCGACGGCACGGCCTTGAGTGCCTGGATGGTCGGGTCGAGCAGCTCGCGCAGCAGCCGCGAGCCGCCGGTCAGCGCGCCCAGCAGGGTGGCGGCGGCGGCGCCGACGGCGAAGCCCAGGGCGACGCGCCAGACGGTGACCAGGATGTGCGCCAGCAGGTCGCCGGACCGCCAGAGCGCGGCCAGCTCGGCGAAGACCGCGCTGGGCGCCGGCAGCAGGTAGGCGGGGATCGCCTCGGCCCGGGCCAAACCCTCCCAGACCAGCAGCAGGACGAAGGGAAGCAGCAGCCCCTTCAGGCGAAGGGCGGAGAAGACGGCGGCTTTCGCCGCCGTCCCCCGCCAGCCGGGCAGGGCCCGGCGCTCGGTGCTCTCGATCAGCATCGCCGCGCGGCCTAGTCGGCGGCCTTGCCCGCGTCGGCGGCCTGGCGGGCGAGGAAGCTGCCGTCGATCAGCGCGTCGACCACCGCCTCAATCTCGACGTCGCCGGCGATCACGCCGATGTCCTGCAGCACCCGGCCGGTCGCCACGAAGGTCTCGCGGTGCGCCTGGCCGATCGCGGGGTTGGTGATGTCGGTGCGCGCCTCGAGCTGGCGGGCCGCCACGGCCGGGTCGATCTTGGCCGCCGCGACCAGTCCGGCCTGCAGCTCCTCGGGATGCTCCAGGGCGTAGCGGCGCGCCTTCTCGTAGACGCGCAGCACGCGGGCCACGGTCTCCGGGTGCTCGGCGGCGAAGGCCTCGCGCACGTTGAGGATGCCGTAGGTGTTGAGGTCGGCGTCGCGGAAGAACAGCCGCGCGCCGGACTCCAGCTCGGCCTTGGCCATGTGCGGGTCCAGTCCGGCCCAGGCGTCGACCTGGCCGCGCTCCAGCGCCCGGTAGCCGTCGGGATGCTGCAGCAGCACCGGCTCGATGTCGGCCTCGGCGAGCCCGGCGCCGGCCAGGGCACGCAGCAGGAAGATGTGCGGGTCGGTGCCGCGGGTGACCGCCACGGACTTGCCCTTCAGGTCGGCCACGCTGCGGATCTCACTGTCCTGGCGGGTGACCAGCGCCGTCCACTCCGGCTTGGAGTAGGCGTAGATCGCCTTGATCGGCAGGCCGCTGGCGCGGCCGACGACCGAGGCGCCGCCGGCGGTCGAGCCGAAGTCGAGCGAGCCGCCGCGCAGGAACTCCAGCGCCTTGTTGGAGCCGAGCGAGAGCACCCAGCGGATCTCGGTGCCGTCCGCGGCGAACTCCTCTTCCAGCCAGCCCTTGTTCTTCAGCAGGATGGCGACGGGGTTGTAATAGGCCCAGTCGATGCCGATGCGCGCGGGCGCCTGCTCGGCGGCGGCCGGCCCGGCGCCGGCGAGCGCGGTGGCGAGCAGGCCGGTGGCGGTCGCGGCAGCGGCCGCCAGGGACAGAAGGTGACGTCGGGTCAACATGTGCTTCTCCTCGCTTCGCTACGGCCTCCGCGGAGGCCCGTTTCGACACGAGGCTCCGCGAGAGATCGGGAAGGGGAGAACCGCTTGAGGCCGCTCCGGCGGGCACGAAAAAAGCCCCGGCGCGGCGTCAGCGGCGGGACCTGTCCCACTCGCTTTAGCTGGTACTTGTATAGCGCCCCGCAAGCTGAGCCTCAAAGCGGCGCTGTCCGAACACTATGGTTCTACGATGCCCCTGCGTCAATCGAAATATTTAAACAGTGAAGTTACGCCAAATTTGCCCCTTGATGGAGCGGCGCCGTCGCCCGCACACTTCCCGCGAGATAGACCAGCAGGGAGGTCGCGTCCATGGCCGTCGAGGACCCCGGAGCCGAGCGGGCCCGCCCGCGGGAGTCGGCGCAGCCCCCTGACCGCGCGCACCCCCCTGACCGCGCGCAACCCCATGACCCCGCGCAGCCTCACGAGTCCCGGCATGCGCACGATCACGCGGCCGGCCCGGACCCCTTGACCAAGCGGGTGCAGGCGCTGGAGGCGCTGCTGGTCGAGAAGGGCTATGTCGACCCGGCGGCGGTCGACGCCCTGATCGAGACCTACGAGACGGAGATCGGGCCGCGCAACGGCGCCCAGGTGGTCGCCAAGGCCTGGAGCGACCCGGACTACCGCCACCGTCTTTTGGCCGATGCCACGGCGGCGATCGCCGAGCTGGGCTTCGGCGGACGCCAGGGCGAGCACATGGTGGCGGTGGAGAACGGCCGCCAGCCCGACGGCACGCGGGTGCACAACCTGGTCGTCTGCACGCTCTGCTCCTGCTATCCCTGGCCGGTGCTCGGCGTGCCGCCGACCTGGTACAAGTCGGCCGCCTACCGCTCGCGCGCCGTGCTCGACCCGCGCGGCGTCCTGGCGGAGTTCGGGGTCGAGCTGCCGCCCGACACGGAGATCCGGGTGTGGGACTCCACGGCCGAGATCCGCTACCTGGTGATCCCCGAACGGCCGGCCGGGACCGAGGGCTGGAGCGCGGCGCGCCTGGCCGAGCTGGTCTCGCGCGATGCCATGATCGGCACCGCGCTGGCGACGCCGCCGCGCGAGGTCGCGGCATGAACGGGGCGCACGATCTGGGCGGCGTGCAGGGCTTCGGCCCGGTCGCGCCGGAGGAGACGGCGGGCGGCGGCCGCGCGCCGCTGTTCAAGCAGGCCTGGGAGCGCCGCGTCTTCGGGCTGACCCTGGCGATGGGCGCCAGCGGCCGCTGGAACCTCGACATGTCCCGCCACGCCCGGGAAAACCAGGCGCCGGGCGACTATCTGGCCAAGAGCTATTACGAGATCTGGCTGCACGGCCTGGAAACCCTGCTGGTGGAGACCGGCCTGTGCAGCCGTGCCGAGATCGAAAGCGGCCGGGCGTTGGCGCCGGCGGCCGGGCCGGTGCGGGTTTTGCGGTCGGAGCAGGTGCGCGGCGTGCTGGCCAAGGGCGGGCCCAGCGCGCGGCCGAGCGCGCGCCGACCGCGTTTTGCCCTGGGCGCGCGCGTGGTCGCCAAGGTCATGGCGCCGGCCGGCCATACGCGGCTGCCGCGCTATGTGCGCGGCCGGCCCGGCCGAGTCGTGCTGCATCACGGCGCGCATGTCTTCCCCGACGCCCACGCGCACGGCCGGGGCGAGGCGCCGGAGCATCTCTACACCGTGGCCTTCGCGGCCGCCGACCTCTGGGGCGCCGAGGCGCAGGGCGGCGAGGTGCGGGTGGACTGCTGGGAGCCCTATCTGGAGGCCGCATCGTGAGCCGCGGCGATCCTCTGCGCGATCCTCTGCGCGATCCTCTGCTGGCGCCGCTGGCGGCCGACAGCGGCCGCGCCTTCGAGGCTCCCTGGCAGGCCCGCCTGCATGCCCTGGTCGACCAGTTGATCGCGCGCGGCGTCTTCACCCGGGCCGAGCAGGCCGAGGCCCTGGGGGCCGCCATCCGGCGCGCCCAGGCGGCCGGCGATCCGGACCGCGGCGACACCTACTGGCAGCACTACCTGGCAGCGGTCGAGGCGCTGCTGAAGGCCAAGAAGCTGCTTTGAGCCGGAGGCGGCCGCCGACCCCCGGTCCGGTGACGGCAATCCGGGGCGACCTCCGCGTCAGCCCCGCGGCAGCGTCACCGTGACGGTGGTGCCTTCCCCGAGCCGGCTGGCGATGCTCAGCCCACCGCCCATGGCCGCGGCCAGCCCCTTGCAGATCGACAGGCCGAGGCCGCTGCCGCCGGCGTCCGACGTCATCACGTCGCCGACGCGCTGGAACGGCTGGCCGAGCTCGGGCAGCAGGTCGGCGGGAATGCCGCGTCCGGTATCCGTGATCTCCAGCTTCACCTGCGTGTCGTCGGCCGGGTAGGCGGCGACCGTGATGCGCCCGCCCGGGTCGGTGAACTTGGTCGCATTGGCGGTCAGGTTGAACAGGATCTGGCGCAGCGCCCGCGGGTCGGCGCGCACCACCAGGTCCTCGGGGTCGCAGACGATGCGCAGCGCCAGTCCCTTGCGCTCGGCCTCGAGGGTGGCCGTCTTGGTGATGTCCTCCAGCGCCGCCGCCATGTCCAGCTCCTCCGGGAAGAGGGCGAACTTGCCGGCCGCCAGCTTGGCCATGTCGAGGATGTCGTTGACCAGGGACAGCAGATGCGCGGCGCTGGCGCGGATGTCGCCGGCGAACTCGCGGTACTTCGCGTTGCCCAGGGGGCCGAACATCTCGTCCTTGAAGATGTCGGCGAAGCCGATCACCGCGTTGAGCGGCGTGCGCAGCTCGTGACTGACGCTGGCCAGGAACTGGGTCTTGGCGCGGTTGGCCTGCTCGGCGCGGGCGAGCTGCACCTCCAGGTCGCCGGCCAGGGCTTCCAGCTTGCGCTGCTGGCGCTTCAGTTCGGTGATGTCCATGCGGAAGCCGACGAGGCCGCCGGTGCGGGTGCGCCGCTCCTCGATCCGCAGCCAACGGTCCCCGGGCAGCTCCTGCTCCAGGGAGCTTTCGGGGGCGGCATGGGCGGCGAGACGCTCGGCCAGCCAGGCCTCCTCCCGGCCGGCGGCCGCGGGATACTGGCCCATGGCCAGGCCGTGGCGCAGGATTTCCTCGAAGCTGCGGCCGGGTGTGATCGCGGCGTCGCTCGCCGCGTAGATCTCCCGGTAGCGGCGGTTCGACAGCAGCAGGCGGTCGTTCTCGTCGAACACCACGAAGCCGTCCGGCAGCGCCTCGACCGCGTCCTGCAGCAGGGCCTCGGCTTCGCGGGCGCGCCTGGCCGCCAGCCGCGATTCCAGCGCGTCGCTCGCCGTGGCCGCCAGGTCCTGAAGGGCGCGAACCTGGTCTGCGCTCAGCTTGCGCGGCTTGTGATCGATCACGCACAGCGTCCCGACCTTCAGCCCGTCGCCGCAATCCAGGGGGACGCCGGCGTAGAAGCGGATGTGGGGAAAGCCGCAGACCAGGGGGCTGTCCGCGAAGAGCACCGCTTCATGGGCATCCTCGACGATCAGCGGCTCGTCCCGCTGGATCGCGTGGGTGCAGAAGGAGATCTCGCGCGGCGTCTGCTCGACCTGCAGCCCGACCCGGGACTTGAACCACTGGCGGCGCTCGTCGACCAGCGAGACCAGCGCGATCGGCATGTCCAGCAGATGGGCGGCGATCCGCGTGATGCGGTCGAAGGCCTCCTCCGGTGCCGTATCCAGAACCTCGAAGCTCCGCAGGCGTTCCAGGCGGGATCGCTCCGCGGCCGCCGCGCTCCCGTCGTCCGCGCTGTTCGCCTCCGCCTGCGACGCTGGCGACCGGACGGCTTCGGGGCTCTGGTTTGGCGGAGGGGGGGCGGTGCGGTGCGCGGGTCGATTTCTTGGTCCGGCAGATGCAGCCATGGCCGATACGCGACGCGCTCCTTACCCTAGATGGACTTTGTTTCGGCCCGAACATCGTTCGGCAGCGTTAAGAATTTCTTATTCGGTGCGTCGCGTTCTTGCAAGAGGCCGTTGGCGTCCTATAGTTGTATCGCGAAATATATTTGAATATTGCAATAAATTCTTGATTTTCTTTCGAAGCCGCAGGGCGGACGGACGGCGTGTTGTCCTCCGGACCGCCGCGACACATCTCTTGGGAGAGGTCGGCGCAAGCGGTTCGCCGGCGATTGCACCGGGGCAGGTGCCGCCGCGCTCGCGACGGCAGGCGCGCACGAAAGCTGGAGGGTGTCGATGACGGCGTTCGGCGGGGACCTTGACCGCCGCCGCCTTCTGGCCGCCGTGGCGGCCGGCGGCGCGGCCGTGATGCTGGGGCCGCAGGCGGCGCGCGCGGCGACCGAGGCCGATCGGCCCGACGCCGCCGCGACCCGGCCGATTCCGGGCAGCGGCGAGCCCATCCCGGTCATCGGGCTGGGCACCTGGATCACCTTCAACGTCGGCGCGGACCGGGCCTTGCGCGACCAGCGCGCCGAGCTGCTGCGCAGCTTCTTCGCGCGCGGCGGCGGGATGATCGACTCCTCGCCGATGTACGGCTCC
>CAJNIZ010006047.1:0-12936 GCA_905231905.1 Symbiodinium pilosum
GAAACAGGAGATAGGGGGGGGGGGGAATCTTGCAGCTTGGTCATGGGTTGTTTTTTTTGATCCAAAATTCATGCCCGAGGGCACAGGAGGACGTCATGACAACATAGATGTCAATTTTCAATTTTTCGGAAATTGCTAGAAACACACCAGAAACAAACATCGCCTGGGTTCCCGCGCAATTGGGACAAACGCACCATGCTGAACGAGCGCAAGCAAAATCAGGCAAGGGCATCTTCCTTTTCCTCGCCTTCGGCTTGCGCGATCTCATGGCTGCGTCCAGCGTCGTCCTACCAAGGGATATGCGGACACGGGATGACGCGGGCATACAATGATCGGACAAAGGGCAAAATTGCGACACGACTTCTTGGAACTTGGTTCTGCAGTTGAAAAATTTCGCAAACAACGCGGCCATCCAGCAAGGCGATGGTGGATGACGGTGGCATGGCTTCGGTACCTGGCAAGGTCATTCAGTGCAGCCATGCCCGTGTCCGCGCAGGACCGCCGACGTCTTCAGCCGGCTGCCCCAACACGGGACCATGCAGCCGGAACCGACCTTCTCCGGCACTTTGCAACTAGAGAAAAGTGCGTGGAAAAAATCTACATGCCTGCTTCTCTCCACCCTCAGCAGCAGCCGCCGTTCTTTCCTGGGTGTTTCTCTGGATTCGTTTCGGGCATGTTTTACATCGTTTTCGAATTGTGTTGTCGTGGTTGCTGCCCGTGGCTGTCCGGGGCTGAAATGAGCATCGGCATCGATCAGTGGCTTCGGTTTCACACGGTGCAGTGTCGCCAATTCGCAATACCAGCACAATCGGGGCACCATGCTCAGGCCCGCCCCGGCTCGGGAAGGCGGCTGGGCAAGCAACGCGCGGTCGCATCCATGCTGGCCAAGATAATAACGTTCATGGTCCTAGTGCATCCATGATCAGAGCATCCATGCCGGCCAAGATCATAGCGGTCATGGCCCTAGCATCCACGTCGTCCATGCTGGACAAGATAATAACATCCATGTCTCGAGTGCATCCATGATCGAGAGCGTCCATGCTGGCCAAGAATGCCGGGGAGAGGTTTTTTCGCCAGTGATTCCGTGCTTGCCAAGATCCAAACGTTCATGTTTCTGGCGCGTCCATGATCGAGAGCATCCAGGCTGGCCAACATAGTCATGTTCTTGTCTCTAATGCATCCATGACCGACAGCATCCATGCTGGCCAGGATAATAACGTTCATGTCTCTAGTGCATCCATGATCGACAGCATCCATGCTTGCCCAGATGATAACGTCCATGATCGAGAGCATCCATGCCTGCCAATATATAAATATAGTTCATGCTTTTCCTGCATCCACGTTCCCGAAGATCATCAACTAACGTAAATATTTTTGGGGTCAGCCACTTACCTTGGTTTACACTCGTGGTTCGTCAAACCAAGACATCGGGGCCGACGGGCCGACCAAAACAAGCTTAAGCTCCTCAAGCTTATCAGCCGGCTGCACAGCTGGTTGTTAGTTTTGAGAGGGTTGGCACTGCGTCCGCGCGTTTTGTTTTGGGACTTTGCGTCCATTCCATGCCCATGTGTCTTGGCACGCTAGGCGCCTCGGAAACTATGTGCTTGACATTCAGCCCTCGAGCGTAATCACGCATGAGGATGTATGGGAAAGCCGAGTAAAATGTCAAGCCGCCCCAGGATGAAGTTTTGGTGCTGGCCAAGCCGGTTGGCCCTAGCCGACTGCCCCTGCACTGAGCACGGCGCTGGGCCCCGGACAAAAGGCTGTCGGTCATGGATGCACTAGAGACAAGAATATTATTGTGTTTATTATTTATCTATTTATTTTTTGCTCGCACCTTTTTGTTTTGGCCAGCCTGGATGCTCTCGATCATGGATGCGCCAGGGACATGAACGTTATTACTGTTCTGCCGCGCATCGAAACACTGTAGACTGCAGGCTAAAAAGCGTCTTCGCAATAGAAATTCCGGTTAAACTGGTTCAAACGTAGGGTTTTGCCGTTTTCTGACGAAGTTGTTTGCATTTCCCTACGTGCCGAAAACACGTCCGACACTTGAAAATATCCCAAAACTCACCATTTTCAGCGCATTAACATCCTGCTCGGGCACTTGCGCAACCGGACAAAACACTGAAATTTGGTGTGGGGGCGGCAAGTAAGCCACCTGGTGAAAACAACCCTCCCTCCTCGAGGGCACATGTTCCCATGATGTTTGCGGAGCGAAGGAAAGCAGTCGAATGAATCAACTGGAAGTGCATTTTCAGCACGTTTTTGTGGACATGCGCTACATGCTGCCAACCCCAGGACCGTCAGATAGGAAATGTGGTTCACGTATGTTCACGTATACATGCGGGATGCCGCGAATCTTTCGCAAGCACGGGAGCGCTGCTTCGATCACCCAGGCTGTATGCCAACAATATGTGAATTGAGCACCAATGCGAACATAAAAAATGCGATCTGGAAGCTGTTTCGAGAAGCGGGCGTGCGTCCACATTTGCCAAATGGCAGGCATCAGTAATATTGAAGCTTGCGTTTTGGGGCAGACTCAAGCTCTTCGGCTTGTGGCCAGGGAAAACAAATGTCAAGCCCTCCATTATGAGCAGCCGAAGGGTTCTGGAGGGCGTATTCTCACAAAGGATTTTTAGGCTTGTGGCCATTGAATACGAGTGTCAAGCTTGGCATTTTCAACAGAATCTCAATTCAAGTGTCCTGACGGCGTGACAAGCCAAACGGTATGTTCTTTTCGAAAACGAGTGCCAAACCTTGACCTCGACCTTCTGCGTTCATTTGACCGTCGCTTCGCCATCGTTCGCGTAGGTTGTCTGAATGGCCCCTGTGTTCTTGCATGTATCTTGACCCCTGCGGCACGGGATGTAGAAGCAACCGCCCGAAGCTGTGGGGAAAACGCATGGCACGTCACAGCATTGATGTACGATGCAAACTGATCTCTGGTGTGCCACTCGAAGTCATGCATCTGATGCGGTTCAGGCTTCCCATCGAGTTGCTGCATTCCAGAATGCGTCCTCCGGCATGGCAAAATTTTACATCGCTGATCAATTTCCTCAGAATATGCTGTGTTTGTTTGTATTTTTCGTGCCGTGCAGGTGTCGAATGATACAGCTGTGAATTCTGCGGTCCCACGTGTCTCCAAGGCTCAGGCGCCACGATTCATTTTCATTTTACGCATTTTTTTGTGCCTGCATGCTGCTGTCCGGTCGAGCACATTTATTTGTTTTTGCGTGCGATCGGGCAAACAAACAAGCAGCAGTCGAAGCAACCGGATTGCAGGCACACCCCGAGGATGTCCCATCTGCATACAAATGACATCATTGTTTTGACCATTGGAGAAAGCGTGATTTTTCAACCGCGGCAGCCTCCAGCCCTCGTATGCGCAACCAACGCGGGCTGCACGCAGTCCACGAGATCAAACACGCTTGCCACAAAAATCGCCGGTTTCGCATCAACATGTCCGTGCGCCAGGTCCGGAACAAGGAGCCGCCTTTGCTTTTGCCCGTTTGCATCACGCTACGGTCCGATCAGGCCATGGGACACGTCGCTGGAAACAGGATTCGGGAAGTAATCAAAATCACATTTCTATTTTGAACACATTTATGTGTCGCGTGCAACGTCCACCCAGCTCACATACCTAGGCAAAAACGGGACTGCACAAATTGGCAATCGCTTCTAGCGGGTGGTGCCATGCGGTTTTTTTTCGCCAACGACATACAACATGTTATTGACTTGCCGTCGTGCTTGCCGCAAAGTTGTAGTGTGATCTCAATGTTAATAAGGGAAGCATTAATGTATTGTTGAGAAACAAGAAAAAATCGGAAGACCACATTTGTTTTCCAGCAAGTTCGTGGCCTGAAAAAGGGTTAAACAAGGTCCATCTATCGGCAATAATAAGGCGGTGGCAACAAAAACAAACGTTCTTCGCCCGAAAATATCCCGATTTTCATACATGCGCTGCTACTTGCGCTACGCGTATTACGAGCTGCACTACCTGGTCCTACCCCAACCCTTGGTGTACTATTGCAATCCACCAGTTCCATGATCCAAAGTCGCGAAACATTTTTTTTTTGCATTCATTATTGTCATGGCGACATTGCTCCTTTGGCAACAGCAGCAGCCATTTCTGATCCCAAGGGCGACACGGGATGTTGTTGAAGGGCTGCGGTGACACGTTGATTCATACACGCCTTGGTGTCCTTGCAGCCGCATACCACGCACTGGATTGCGAGCCCCGCGAGGCCGTCGCGACGCGCGGGCGGCCGCGCACGCTTCAGATACCATGGATACCGCACGAAGGTGCGTCGCCACGACATGTCCAGACGCGCATGCCACCTTCCCATGCTGCAAGCCGAGGTCGTAAAATGTCCCCAGCGCGGGGGTTAATAGCCGTGCTGGGTGGTCCGACGGCACTGCGCAATAACTGTTTGCCACCCCAAAACTCATTTGAGCCAGGCCTAAGGTGGTAGATGGCTTTGAACCTGGCTGAGGTACAAACGGCAAACACGATGACCGAATGGAAACATTATTATGAAACGACCGCATATTAATACGTTGCGATCACACAAGACCCAACTCACGGGAAAAATTGCACGCGAAGCAGCAAAGGGATGAGCAATGTGAAGTACAGGTTGCAATTCGGTTGTCACGATCACGCACAATCGTCCCTGCGTACAAAACCAAACCAACCTCCGCCAAGTGTCTCGCCATGGAATCCAGAGCCAGCACGTGCCTTGTGCGCAGCCCGACTGCAGCCCGCAAAAATTGCCAGATGTCGTAAACAAGTCGAACATTGAGAAATCGCGGCTCCCCATCATCCATATCAGACCCCCATGTGGCCGACGACAAACCCATAACCAGTCGCAAAGCAGCGGTGGCTGAGAAGCAAACAACGCCTTGTTGCACACCCGCCTAAATGCAAAATGCACTGCTGTTCTCTGTATGCCCCTTGCCCCATGTGTATGGTAAAAGCAAATGATTTCCATTCCACCTGGTCAAAAACCTTGACAAGTTAAAACATACGATCCAAATTCGGACATCTGCAACAATCGTCTAAATTTGTTGTCAACAAATGTGTTTCAAAACGACCTGTGCGGAAACGATGCTGCTCCTCAGGCTGAGCTGCTTCCTAAATGAGTTTTTATTCGGCCAGGGTCTCCATGAACCTGTTTTATGCGGCGTGCGAATCATCATGCAAATGATTGCAATAAGGCGGAAAGCAGTATCAGTGACGTGTGGGGGGGAACAAGGTGAAAATCAAAATTGCATGCCAATACTGGGCACCCCCAACGATCCCCAACGGTGCTCGCGCGACTGACAACTTCTGAGCCACATCCAACAACACTACAACACCAGCACCAGAAGAAAAACGTGCTGGAACAAGAAAAATAACCACGCATCAGGTACGCGCGGGACTCATGCACAGGACATATGAATATGAACTCGAGCCAAAATTGGGAAAGGCTCGTGCTCAAAACACATGATGTGCGTGACGACCCCGCCAAACATTGCAAGACTTTGTTCGTTTTCCGCCACGGTTTTGGGAAAACAACAATCACACCTGACAACAATTGGCAGGTTCAGGAGACAATTTCAACACAAGCAACCGA
Source organism: Symbiodinium pilosum (assembly GCA_905231905.1). NCBI lineage: Eukaryota > Dinophyceae > Suessiales > Symbiodiniaceae > Symbiodinium > Symbiodinium pilosum. The sequence goes on from CAJNIZ010006047.1 coordinate 5,616, forward strand.
AAGAAAACCCACGGTTGCACAGCGGTAGGCCTCCCGCCGCCATGGCATTACCAGTCTTGCCCAACGGCGTGTCACAGACCTCAGCTGCGACAGTAGCATCTGACTGCACCACCTCATCCATGATTTTCCGCCGCAATCCGCAGGCTCCGCTCGCTTAGGTGTGGTTTGGCATGACGTTTTGATGGTGAACACATGCATGATACGCACGGCCGCACTTGAAATTGTCAAGGCCGACCACTAACTTGTGTGGGGGTACATGCTGGCCTGCACGCCCACAAGCCGTTATGATCTCGACCTGCTGCTTGTCGCGACACTATAAACGTTGAAGATGCAAATAGTCATAGATTGGCACGCTTGCGGTCACAAGCGGAAGCATATCATGTGTGTGGCCGCATGTGGAAAAATGCTGAGGATTCTGCCTTCGTAGACCTGGCTGGAAACGGCTACGGGACCCATCGAATTTCTACCTGGACATTGGGTTGACGGAGCCACATCAGGGCTTGCGGTGTTGATTCGTCTGGCGCGTTACGTCGCGGCATGAGCTGGAAAAAAAAGCCGTGAACGACCAGGGGTCATGGTCATGGTCAGCGCCCGAGTTTCAACTTTATGGCATTTGCCTCATTGCCTGCATCATCTGCCCGAGCAAGAATTTGGTTGTGTTTGGCACAATGAGGAGAAATCACAAGCAATGTCGAACAGCTCACACAAATGCTTCAACCAAATCAGGCCAATCTCATTTGCATGCCTTCACTTTTAACATCCGCGCTCCGTAGCTGACACAAAGGCGGGTCGGTTGCAACAAATTCCTGCAAAAAAAAGGCTCTCGTATACATTCCTCCAACAATTGTCTTTGTGGCAAAAGACACTGATAGCGTTCATGCATGCCTATCGCTGGGACATGTCGTGCATGAGCAATTGGGTATTGCAAAGGTTTATAATCGGCGAAATATACTTCGGCCTTCCTAAAATGAAATCCACGACCCTCCAAGAACCTCCGAGGTGTAGGATCCCGAAGTTTGCTTGGAAGGTCGAGATTCGTGCTGTCATGAGACTTTTTGCGTCCTGCCCCACGAAGTCGTTGCCTTACTGCGTGTTTAGCACCGCAAGCTTTTAGGGAAGCTGCCCGTAATTTGATTTTCCAACGCGTAACAGACAGATGCTCAGAGTAAAGCATCGGCGAGAAACTTCAATCCAGCATACATAGTACCGGTTGATTGGTACGCAAACCCACCTCACCCCACCATCTGCTGGGGTTGTGGAGGATCCAAACCGTAGGTTGCCCAACCATTACGAACAGTTGCCTCCAAACGTGAGCGTTCCTCGCCACCACCTCATACTATTGCTCAGGACTGGACGTGACACCCCACTCTCAAAACGACGGGCTTAACAGAAATCGGCCCTGCATGACTCCTTGCTTCGCTGCACCAAAGCTGACCATCAAGTGAAGTTCAGCGCAACTGAAGGGCTGTTTCGACCAAGAATGGAAGTCTGTTGGGAGGTTGCAACGCAAAAACTTGAATCGTGGAACTGAACTGCGAACAATAAGCAAATCGCGATCATGGGCCATGACCCTACGGAAGATCAACACGTATAGAAGCTGCACAAATGGGAGCGCAAACCATCGGCGCCCGTTGGTGCATCACGGCGTATGCGTGTGCCTATTGTCAAGTCTTGCGATCGGTTGCTTGTACCTCGGCGTCGATGGCAGGCGGGATGGTAGTTTAGTAGCGAATGTTTCTCGGACAATGTTCATGGCAGCGACGGTCGCAGGTTGCAAATAAGGCGTCAGCGCGAGTCCGGCCAACGTAACATGCGACGTGCCAAGTGTCAGTGTCGATTCGTGACGTTTGGCAACCATCACGTTTCACATCCCCTTAAGATGTGGGATAAAATTGTGCACCCAAGCCAGCGGCGCACAGAGTTGCGGAGCGCGCATCAGTCAAGTGCGCGCACGCGGCTCAGCGACCAAACCTGCTGAAAACACGTACTGGCTTAAAACAAGACATAGGAGTGGCACACGACACGCCAACCTCGTCATGCAGTTGATTCGGTTGACGGGTTCCTCTTTGTTGGCGGACGCCCGCGCAAATATCCACTCCAAGTCTGGAGCGACTCCAACTGGCGGCGGCGACTTTTTATTTTTGTTTTTGTTCTGCATAAGTGGGCTTCGAATACGAACCCATTAATGCCTACTAAGTTGGGCTTTGGAATGGCAACGCAAGGCTGCCGGCCACCTACAGGTCGCGCAAGCAACGCCACTTTCGCCGCATCTTCTCGTTCGTTTAGCCGAACTTCGATTTCGAATGGCTTTTCTTGCTCTGCATCCGAATTGCCCTGAAGGTACGCAGCCCTAGTCTAAACCTCGAGACTATGCCAGTGTATGGTGAGCGTCGCGGAAAGAGTGACATCAACGGCATAGATTAACTCGCGGCAAGCATCCTGCAGATCCCTGCTCCCTGGGCTGCATCTTTGCTGAGAAGAACGCATGGGCCAATGGAATGACAACACGATTGTGAACTAGCGGATATCGTTTCTCGCTAACGCTTCGTCCCCTAGGGCCACTGCTTGGACACATGTGGGCAGCGCTGAAACAGCGCACATTCACAAAGCTTTCTATCGTTGACCCAAACTGCTGCATCTGCTGGCATGCACGCCTGTTGTCGCACGGCGTGCACCAAAGCATTGGCGAACCAGTTTTGCAAATTTGGCTTGCGAAGCTGTTCCCCCGAGCTTTTGCGATTTAGGGTCTTGTAGCGCATCCATGGCTCTTTTGGTAGTCCCCCTTATAACATCAAGCCTACAGTCCCTCCTAGTGAACTCCTTGAGTTCATATTTCAGACCATGTCCGTACTTAAGCCCTCTCACACACTGGCACACGCACGCACACATTGTAGGTGCCGAAAGAATAAGAATCGACAGATGATGAAGACTATACTCCTTTGTTCTGCAGAGTCTAAGGGAACAATGATGGTAGTCCTCAAGGCTTCGACATTCCCATCCAAGTTCTTGGACACCATGACTGGACATGCAATATTCGTAGAAAGACGGCTTTCAACAACTACAAAATGGGCAACTAGCTAAGTTTTTAAGTACTTGGGAGGTCTACATTAAAGGTTCATGTCACTTGACGGCTCTCCAAAACGTTGCTTTCCAGCTTACTCGGGGACTACTTCAGGTTACTTCAACTATAACCAGGGTTCTACGCCTGGTTTAAAGTAAGGGTCCAGGTGCCCCAACATTGTGGTTTTGAGTACCTTAAAGCCTTGCTATTTGAAAAAATTGGACCCTAAACCCTAAACCCTAATCCGAGGGGTAAGCCAAGTAATGTGAAGCAGTGCAGCGGGCAACTTTTTGTCACCCCCGACTCTGGCGGCAAGGTCGGTGAACCACCCTTGTGCGCATTTCGACCTGCTTTGGGTTTTCAAGTTTTAAATGAACCCCCAAAACTATGTAGAATATTGGCCTTTTCGGCTGTATTTGAATTTTTTGGGCTAGTATTTTACATACTTTTGGGGTTCAGGTAGGGTTTCCTTGCTTCGATTTACTTTAGAATGATCCCTGAAAATTGTATCTATCCTTACTCCCACTTTCCCTAAGGGTCCACGTACCCAATAGTTGGGTACTTGGGTTTTGGGTAATAATAATTATAGTACAGATTTTGGGTGAGTATATGATTATTAGGTACTTGGACCCTTAGGGTTTGGTGTGTGCATAACTATCCCCAAGTATCCTTAGTTAAGAGGGAACTTTCTGGGGTTAGTATAGGGAGTGGTAGTAGGAGGAGCCCATGAGCCTTCGACACCAGTAAGTTTAGGGTTTAGGTTTCAGGGTTTAGGGCTAGCGTGTGAGAGATGTTTGGGTAGGGCTTCGGGGGCTTTCAGATGCTGCTGACGGAAGGAATTCTCATCATCTTACAGCCTCTTGCCCATAGGGACCACAGAAGGTACAGGATTTCCTCCATTCACCATAATTATTTCAGGACATGACAAACTGAAATTTACTGCTCATGGCTGCTGAGGGTGCCAACGGTTGCCACCAAGTCTTGTCCGTGAAGCCCTCTACCAAGATTCGGGAACCACTTCTTTGAAAAAAAGAAAGGACAATAAACAACTTAAAGCCCTATAAGCCCTAAACTCCTAAACCCCGCTGACCCCCCCTAGCCCCTGAACCGCAACCCCCTTTACCCTAAACCCTAAACCCGCCCATATCCCAACACTTACAAAGCCTAAGATTCCCAACCTTCCTTTCTAAACCCTGCATCGTTTGTACCAGCACCAAATCCAAAAACCCTGGACCTCCTATGGCCCATCACTTCAGGGCTTACGCTTTAGGGTTGAGGTTTTAGGGTTTCGTGTTTAAGGTTTAGGGTTTTGGGTTTAGGGATCAGCGTTCAGGGTTTCGGGTTTAAGGTTTACATAGGCTTCAGAGCTTAAGGTTCTGGGTTTAGGGCTCAGGGCTTGGAATATTGTAGAAGCCTACAGAATTACCACTGTTATGGTGTAATCATGGTTCCTAATAAGTCTACCTGACCTGAACATGATGTCGGTACTTGTTTGGGGCTCTGTAGCACCAAAAGCCCGATGTCTCTCCAACGTGTGATGGTGGTGCAGGGTCACTTGAATCATTCCTGTGCCACACCTCAAAACCCTGTACCGATTCTTATGCCCTCCCCCTTAGCCCTATGTATCCATTGTATACCTATATATCCCTATATAACACCTAAATGCTATCCATAAACTCTATAGATCCTAAACCCTAAACCTAATCCCTACACCCTAAAACCTCATCGCTAATCCCAAAACCCCAAAACCCTAAACCCTACAAACCTAGAATCCCAAAACCCTAATCCCTAAAACCTACAACCTATAAACCCTGAACCCTACACCCCAATACTCGCAGCTCCAGGCACCTGCCACTGCATGCATTTCAGCCATCGGCCTGGAGATTGGGTTTTAGTGTTTAAGGTTTAGGTCTTGAGGGTTTGGGGTTTTGGTTTTGGGGCTGAGGGTTTAGGAATAGGGGTTTTAGGGTGTAGGGTTTAGGTGTTGGGGCTTAGGGTTTTCAAGCAGGGCTTTTAGGGTTTAGGGTTTTGAGCTGCGGGCTGTAGGATTTAGGGGTTTAGGGCCTAGGGTTTCGGGTTCCTTGACGGGATCATGCGACGTAGTAACTACTTCTAAGCTGGGACCCTTTCAAGAGTAACGGGACTTAGTGAGTATTTGTACGCGTGTACCTGTAATACAGAATAAGCCTGCATAGAAGTGCGGTAACACACATAACTCATTTTCAGAGGTTATGAGCCCAGATATACGTAGGTGGCTACTATGTCCTTCGAGTTGAGTGGAAGGTTTAAGGTGCGGGCGTGGGATTGAAGGTTTAGAATCAAGGATGAAGCGTGGCGTTTGAGGTTTTTAGGGTTTAAGGGTACTATATTAAACTAACTAGAAGCATGAATATGATGATTTCTACAAGTAGTATCACTATAAAATATGACTACCACGATGAATACGACTACTGGTACTACTATTACTACTTATTCCACTATTGTTGAAATTATTGTTGTTACTATTATTCGTATTTTGTTGCCTGTCTGAAAGCCTTGAGCCGCGTCTCTGCCTCCAGCATTGCACCATGAAAGGCAACCCCCTCCCAAGCCCTAAACCCTAATCCCTGAACCCTATATATCCTCTGTATCGCCCTGTTGAGGGAATCCTTTGTTTGGGAACCCCCCCTTAGAACGTTGTTCAAAAACGTGGCCTGCAGGGACCCCTCACGCTACATCATGGGCCCTCATGGGTTCGCGATAATGTTCAGGGTTTAGGGCTTAGGGTTTGGGGTTCCTTTAGAGCAGGACTACTTTGAGGGACCCTGGAACTCCTAATGAGTTAGGGAACCTACTTATGATGGGTTACAACAGGATCACAATGGGCGTGCTAGGAAGATCCTAAACCCTAAACCCCTAAACCCCTAAACCCTAAACTCCTAAACCCTAAACCCCTAAACCCCTAAACCCTAAACCCTGAGCTCTAATCTGCCCCCCTAAACCATAGCTGTCCCTACGTCCTAAACCCTGAAGGGGGAATCCGATGGGTCCCACTCTAAGCCAAGTGCGTAGAAACCAGAAGTGAAATCCCAAGATCAAAAAACCTAGGACCCAAACTCTTCAGAAGGCCCTAACCCAAACCCGTGATTAATAAACCCACTCCCCGTAATAGGGATCATAATGGGGATCCTAATATTAAGGCCCTTAAAAAAGGGGGGTATTAATCATGGGTCTACATTAGCACCAGGCTTTATAGGGCTTACAATAGAAAATTCTGGGTAAGTATACGACTACCTGGACCCCGAAATGGGTGAAATCACGGCCCAAAACCCCGTAACGTAGCCAATACATGCCAATACGGTTCTTATTCGTGTTCAGGTAGTAAGCTGTCGGAACCTAACGGTCCAGGATAGAGCTGGACATTTCCCCTAAGGGTCCAAGGACCCAAATAGTAGGGTTTTAGGGCCCAAATACCATTGACATTATGGTATTTGGGCCCTAATACCCTGTTATTTGGTCCTTGAACCCTAAGGGTTCGTGACATTTCAAAGCGCCCGGCTAGCTGACGGACCCGCAACGTGCAAAGACAAAATCCTCAACCCTCCTTCGGTGGGCCAAGGGGACCTAGTAGGCACACATGTTACCCTTGACCCCTCACCCTAACCCCCTAAACCAAGTATCCCCAGTATGATCCCATGTATCGAGTCTCCACCCTGACTCTCCAAGTACTTCGAAAGGTTTAGGGTTTCAGCTGCCAGCCTGTCTCAACCGACGGACTGCGGTCTTCAACTCCAACATGGTCCTATCCAGCGTGTCCCACATAGAGGGGCCAAGGTAGCTGGAGTGTAATGCAGCTAATTGCAACTGCCAATGTGAGGACCCCATGACTGTTATACTGTATGACTCATATCTCATATATGGTTATTATAACTGCAGAGATTGGGGTTGCCCAGATATTCCCACCATGGGCTGTAGGCCTTAAAGTGCGTTTTTGTTCCCTCCCGCCAGAATAGAGGCACATGACCCAGGAAAATTCGGCTCTCCCCACAGCTTTACTAAGCAGGATGGCAACATGAACTCGGACCCTCGTAGGAATAGAAGTGCCTGTTATGTATTGGATCGTCGTAGGCATTAAGCACGAAAGGGTGTAATGTTGCTTGAAAATTCCCAAGATAACTTTGAGGTCTATTTGAGGCACCATATACCAGAATCCCGCACGGAATCTTCGAATGTTGCCTGAAAATTCCCAAGATAAATTTGAGGTCTGTTTGAGGCACCATA
>CAJNIZ010006047.1:13036-23550 GCA_905231905.1 Symbiodinium pilosum
CTATAAACCCCAAAACCCTAAAACCCTAAACCCTATAAACCCCAAAACCCAAAACCCAAAACCCTAAACCACGGTAACCTTGGACATGCTGCTCTTAGGCTGAACAATCTTGTTGACCCCTCAGACTGTCAATGTAGTTTCACAGGGTTTAGGTTTAAGCTTTAGGGTTTTAGGGTTTAGGGTTTAGGGGTTTAGGGGTTTAAGGTTTAGGGTCCGAAAACGACCTGCAAGCTTCTTTCTCTTAAAGCACTAGATGCCGATGCCTGTATTCTAGATATTTAGCCCTAAGGGTCCATGTACCCAATAATTGGGTACTTGGATATTGGGTAATAGTAATTATATTACAGGTTTTGGGTGAGTATATGATTATTAGGTACTTGGACCCTCAGGGTAGGTCCCAACGTACCTATACAGAAGCCCCTTGGGCCCCATCCAGTAGATAGGTAGACCATAGTCATGTGGACCCAGTGGGCTGACGTCCTCAGACAACCCCTAACCCTCAAATAAATGCGGCAACAAGAAAAATAATGGGTCCAAAGATTATAATATGAATGGTATGTGGGCCCTGAAGCCCCATTATTTGGGTCCTTGGACCCTTAGGGAATTGTTACAGAAGCTTTAGCCGAACCCTGGCAGTCTCCTCCAATCTACGTAAAGGTAAACCTAGGCCACAGGTATACCTACAGTCCCCCTTAAGTAGATAGAATATGGATTTGGGTATATTACAATAAGAACATGTACCATCTCCATACATCCAGTCCCTGGACCCGCAACCTTACGGTCCCTACGTACGCATCCCGGTACCCTCCGACCCCCTGGCAGCTCCTTTCCACGTCTGCCAGGCGTTGTTCCATCTGCACGGCACAGTTTGCAGGGCAATTTACATGACCATCGGTCTTTAGTTTTTGGTTCTAAGATGCACAGTATAACCCCTTTGAACAGCATAATCCCAGCTTCCATGTCATTTTCAATGTTCTCCTCCATGTGATTGCCCATCATTCGCGGGCAATATCCGTAAACCCTAAACCCTACGAAGAAAAGGGACATAGATCCCCACGTGACCCCCTATTTTCCTAGACTCACATACTCCTTACTATCAGGACCCCCCAGAGTTTTTCCATCTCTTGCCATTCGGGGCTTAGGGCTTTCCTGGGAATGCCTGCGTCAAAGGAATTTTGAGATCGCGAAGATTTCACACCAACCCAACATGCAGCTTAGGGTTTCAGGTTAGGGTTCAGGGAGCTATGCAAATGCCGAACGACAACGCCAATCTAGATTCACCAAATTTTGGGTGGTTGTCAAAATTGTGGTCCCTTTTTGGGTACCCTGAATATTAGGTGCCGTACTATACTAGGGACCCAAAGAAGGACCATAATTTCCCTAAACCTTAAACCTTAAACCCTAAATCCAAACCCTAAACCCTAAATCCTAAACCTTTTTGACAACCACCCAAATTAATGCCAGATACTCCCTAATTCGGTCATTACAAATCACATCAAGGTGACACCACATCAAACCTTGAAACGCGGTTTAGGGTTTAGGGTTTACGGGTTTAGGGTTATAGGGCTATAGTCTTAAAACCTAAGCCCCGAACTCTAAACGGTTCTAAACCCACCTGGCACTTTCCATAACTAGGGGGACCCAAAATAGAACCCAAGCTACTATAATTTCTATTGTAGAGATCCTCAAACAAGTATCCCCAATTGCGGACACCCCCGACCCTGAACCTTAAAAACCCTAAACCCTAAACCCCTCACCCCTAAACCCCTCACCCCTAAACCCCTCAAAACCCTGAACCTGTTTGAGTGACTTCTTCCCTGCGCCTCGCCGATGCGGCGCCGCTCGGCCACGCTCCGGCCCGTGGTGTTGGAAGGAAGCCTGAGCAGCGTTCAGGGTTTAGGGTTTAGGGTTTAATGGTAATGGGGTAAAATAGGCAAGGGTTTCGGGTTTAGAGTTGGGGGTTTAGGGTCTAATGATAATATAGAGTAATATAGGTTAAACAGGCATAATGGAAAAGAAAATGGAAACTCTACTGGATTATATAGGGGTTATGCAGGGGTTTAACGGTCCTCGGGGCTTAGGGTTTAAGGTTTCCCGATATATAGGTGCTATTTAGGCTTTAGGGTTTAGGGCTTTAGGGATTTAGAGTGTAGGGAAATGGGAAAAGAAAATGGCAACTACCATTTCGGGTTTCGTCGTTTAAGGTATCAAACATGGATACGAACGTCGAACATGGAACATGAAATGGAAACAGGGCTTGTGCAGGGCCATAAAGGGGGAATGATGAAGTATTTGCCCAATGAAGCTTTAAACCAGCCTCAATGCATGTTGTAGCAGTGTTGTGTGAAGAAAATGGTATAGGCGTAGTTACCTCGGCTTCTGCAATATCTGCTTGTGGATTTACATGGTAACCATGCATAAGTCTCTTCACACTACCAGTACCGCAAGCTGTCATCCTTCTTGGCATAATTCAGAACTCATGAATGCCCAGAGGGTAAGTTGTCAAAATTGTTGTTCCTTCTTGTCCCTGCCGGCCACCCCCAAAATATTTGCGGGTACCCCAACCCTTAACCCTAAACCCTAAACCCTAACCCCCCCCTAAAGGACCAAATCTCTGACAGCAACCTCATGTAGGCCCAGTGAGGGGGATGAGAAGCAAGGTTACAGGCCCTGCTTAATTAAACATATGAGTAGCGGTTTTTTGGTGATTGAACCTAGTAAGATTATATTCCTTATATATAATACTATACCCCAAAAGGAGGATAAAATCTTACTCTATCTTGGGTACCATAGTATCCCCAAATAAAATACTACTCATATGAGCCATAGTCTAAAGTTTTATAGGGGGCCATATAGGGGACAACTATAGGGGATACCAAGGGGCATTCTAATTCTAGGAGTTTAGACAACCCTAAACCCTAAACCCTAAACCTGAAACCCTAAACCCGGCCTACTTGTCATCCCGAATTAGGACGCTGCTCCTTGTACCAGGGGCGCCTAGAGCAAGGGGGTGTGTCTTGGGGATCTGATCACTATCTCTTCTGCAGTGGGGCTGGCTTTTCAACACATATGGTAGACCCCAAAGTACTCCAATCCCTAAACCCTAAACCCTAAACCCTACCCAGAAAGGTACCCCTAATTTTAGGCAACCCTGAGCCCTCAACCCTGATCCCTATAAGCCTTAAACCCTAAACCCTATACATCCCCGGTAACCCCGCCTTCAAAGGAATCCCCTGGTGCTTAGGAAGGAAGGGGGGAATGGCTTATAGAGATTGTATTATTAGGGATTATACAGGGACTACAATAGGGATCCATTCCCCCATTCCCTCCCAAGCACCAGGTAGTTGATTTTGAGAAACCTCCACATGGCACGTCGTTCGACAAACCCCTAAAACATAAACTCTAGACCCTAAATTCTAAACCCCAACCCCTAAACCCTAAACCCTAAACCCCATCCAACCTTGTCCTGGGAGCTGCGGCCAGCTCCGACAGAACCATAGCAGCACGAACCCGCTCGGAAAGCCATAGCCCTAAGGGTCCAAGTACCCAATAAGATTTAGGGTTTAGGTTTCGAGCTTAGGGTTTAGGGTTTTGGCCTAAGGGTCCATTAAGTACCCAATAAGATTTCGGGTTAAGGGTTTAGGTGTTAGGCAAGTACGTATATGATTATTGGCTACTTGGACCCTCAATTAGGGTAATCTCATGAACTCCTCGAGTTATATCTGTTTTTTGCGGCGCGCACACGCTTGGCCGCACGGGTGCTTCTGCATGGATACTTTGTCCCATGCTCCCAGGTGGCTCCCGAATCTGCGGACATGCCTGATCCCTGACCCAAAGGGTCCATGTAGGTATATGGTATATACTTAGGGCCCAAAGGGGTTCCTATGTACCTACTTTAAGGCCCAAGTATATCCCATATACCTACATGGACCCTTTGGGTGAGGGTCCAAGGACCAAAACAATAGGATTTCAGGGCCCAAAAACCATTAGTATTATAGTATTTGGACCCTAAACCCCCCATTATTTGGGCCCTTGGACCCTAAATAGCAGCTTCCATTTTCCTTGCCATTATTCCTGTATACCCCTATATAACCCCTATCCAACCCTGTTATTTGGGCCCTTGGACCCTTAACCCTAAACCCTAAACCCTTGGAAAATCAGGGCGGCGCCATCCCTCAGCCTTGCCCCTTTGCGCCCAGAGCCTCGAACCCCGACAAGCTGAACCCCAAACCCGACACCCTACCTAGAAAGCCTAGTTACCCAACATAATGGGCTACTTTAACCCAAAGAAGTAAAAAACAAAATGGGGGAAAGTTGCCTATAATTATGGGCAACTGGCTTTCTAGGTAAGACCCAAAGCGTACATCGCCAAATCCCCAACCCCAAATTCCTCTACACCCTAAACCCTCAAACCCTTCCACCTCCAAGCGCGCACCGGAACCACAACCATACACCCCTCAAATACCTAAACTCCAGCCATTTGGGCCATTACATCGTACAGCCCCTTTAGGGACGGGAGACACCTACCAGCCCTCCACTTCAAAATCTTGAATATATAGGGGGACCCGAGTATAGAACCTCAACATACTAAAATCCTTACCATAGGAATCCCCCCCCGAACAGGAACTCTGATTTCCGGAAACCCTACACCCAAAGCCTGAAACCCGAAACTCTAACCTTAAACCCGACAAATCTGAAACACTAAACCCCGAAACCGTAACCGTAAACCCCCATATCTGTCTCGACGCTTCCGCAGAGCGGTCTCCAGCGAATCGCGTTCGGCGCCATAGCGGCGCAGCTGGCCCTCAAGGAAGGAGACCTGCACAGCATCACACGGTGAAGGTTTAGGGTTCAGGGTTCCGAGGAAGGTGTCGGATTTATGAAACTTTGGGTTTAGCAATGCTTTTGGCTTAGGGCTTTAGATCCATTGGTTTTCTGGTAAGTGGTTGCAGTATACAACCCAAAAAGAACTACAATGAAGCCTTGAGGTAGGGGGTGCTTTGTAGAACTATGAGCCCTAAACCCTATAGATCCTAAACCCTAAAATCCTAAACCTCAAACCACAGGGATCAGGTCGGGATTTGTTCAGCGAGTTGTGTGTAAGCGGTTGAGGTTCAACACCGGGGTTTTGCGTGAAACGGATGCTTTTTGTCCAGAGATATAAAAGCCATATAGAATACATATGGGTACATAGGGGTATATGGCGATGTATATCAAAATGCAGCCTTGCACTCTGAAATGCGTTGAGCTCTATCTGTTGCATCCCTGCCAGTAGGTTTCCCTAACCTACTAGTAAACCTAGAGGACACAGTACGACGCTTGAAGCCCAAACTTCCAAGAAACAATCCAAAGACCCTGTACCCTAAGGCCCGCAAGGTATATAGGGATGAAAAAGGGTCCTTCTCAGGAATCCTATGCAAACTGCTTCGAAGAAATACCTAGCCCCCAAACCCTAAACCCTAAACCCCAAACCCCAATCTCTATAAACCTGAAACCCGCTGGACTTTGGTTTGCCTTCCGGGCGACATCTGCGTCAGTTTCCTCTTGGTCGGGACCTCCTCGCTTTCAACTAGTGCCCCGGTCTGGGATATTAGGGTATATGCTAAGGTCATACAGGGATAATGACAAAGAACATCGAAACTACAATATTAGGGTCATATAGGTCTTATCATCCACCAAAAATCCCTACACCCTAACCCCCGAACCCTAAACCCATTATGTAGGCTACGCCCAAGTATATGTAGGGTTGTCACAGCCCAAATATACTCCCCATTTAAGTAGATAGAATATGGGGTATACGGGATCTTTTTTTAATGTACCCAAACCAAAATTCTATCTACTGAAGGGGGACTATAAGTGGCTAAAAAGTCCCAAGCAACTTCAAGTCGAGGACTTAGGGTGTGAGGACTGCGACTTAGGATGTAAAGGGTTTGGGGTGTATAGTCCCCCTTAAGTAGATAGAATATGGCTTCGGGTATACTATACCAAGATCCCCATATACCCCACATTCTATCTACTTAAGGGGGACTATATGGGTTCGCCAAACTTTGCCACCTTTGGGCCAGAAGGTTTTCAGGTTTAGGCAGGGTTCCGGCTTCGTAAGGCTTCACTACGCCCTGTAACACCTAAGCCTGAAGGGTCTCAAACGATTCTGGAGCTTCTCGGAGCGGGGGTACCTCTACGATTTTCAACTGCTAAGAACCCAGGAGTTTTGGTCGGGGATGTGAAATCAAAGGATTGCAGTGTGGCATTTTGTGGGCGGAGAGCTCTGAGCTTGAAACCATGGGCCCCCAGTTTGGGCCCTTAACTCTGGGGTCCTCATATACCTGCTATATGCCCTATATGCACACTTAAATGTGCCTATGGAATCCTCCTGAGAAGGCCTAAGCGCTAAACCCTAACCCCAACCCATATTAGGGGCCATACTTCTAACCTTAGAGAGATAAAAAGGGCCTTAGACCATGAGGCCTGCAGCGTCAACAGTGTCAGAGTCACGCCTCTATAGGGTTAAAGGGTTTAGGGTTTTGGGGGTTTAGAGTTTAGGGTTCAGGGTTTTGGGGTTAGATGGATGAAAATGGTGTGAATGTGAGGGATCGCTGCCTCAAAGAAACTCATAGCTCTTGTGGTAGATGCACCGAGCAAGATTGTTCTTGATCTAACTGCTACAAAATATTGAAACCAAACGCAGATAAGCCGTAGTCTAAACTCCTAGTATCCCCCTTAGTAACCCCGATGGTAGTCTCCTATAGAATCCCTTATGTAACCCCCTTTAAGGAGTTGAGACTATGGCTCAGATGTTCATTTTACCGCATCTTGGGATTACAGTATCTCCCTCTACAGGCTGATCAATCATCCGCTATCCGCTTGATGACATAACTTGATTGTTCCTTAATGCCCCACTACGTCACGCGGTTTAGGGTTTAGGCTTTAGTCCCCCTTAAATAGATAAAACATGGCTTTGGGTATAATAAGGTCCCCATATACCCTTGATTCTATCTGCTTAACGGGGGCTATCCGTCTAGCTCCCTTAATATGAAAAAGAACAAGCCCCAGAGTTATAAAGCGCTGAAGTTGTAGTAAGGTCCCACCTAGTGAAGGTGGGCATTGTGGCCAGTCCTGGTGGCTGTTTAAGGTTCAGGGTTCGGACCAGCCCCAAACCACAATTCATGCACCCAACACATAAAGCCCCAGAACAAAACCTTCATATACATCCCTATACAACCTCACGTATCCCTATTTCCCCTTTATACAACACCCTAAGCCCAGATAACCTGACATGTTCCACCCTAAATGTACAGCCTAAACCCTTAACTCTCAACCCTAAACCCCCAAACACTACACCTTAAACCCCTAATGCCTGAACCCTAAAACCCTACACCCTAAAACCCTAAACCCCCAAACCCCCAAACCCCAAACCCTAAACCCCTAAACCTAAACCTTAAACCCTTAAACCCTTCTGAGTTCCAGCCTTGTCCCATAAGGCGTGCCATGGCAGTCACCTGGGCAACATTTAGGCCCCTTTGAAAAGGGCTTTTTTCGGTATTGTACATGGATTTAGAAGGTTCAGGGCTTTCCAAACAAGGGGGTCTAGGCTTCAGCGGTTTCTGTTTTAATTCAGGTTTGGGATATCGGGTTCAAAGGTTGAGGGCTAAGGGTTTAGAGGGCAGGGGGTTAGGATTCAATTTGTTAAGGTATAGGGTATTTTAGGGGGACTTGCGGCCCAGTTTGTTTTGAGGGGTGTTTCGTCGCCAGCAAGCCCAAGCGCATTGGCCACCGTCCTTCCACAAGGCAAGCAATTAACCCACCACATGCACAAGTCCTTCACTCACTGCGGCTGGCGTACAGAGGATTTCTATCACTGAGGCGATGCATCCAAATTGACCTTGCTAAGCTCGTGCCACACGGGGGACAAAGATCGTGGTCAATACGCCCCAGCGAGTACGGTAATACAAAACAACAATGCCCGAAGTCGAATGAACCCCTAGATCTGCTATGATTTCTTGGTTTAGGGTTTGGGGTTTAGGGTTTCTTCTGCCTTAACCCTAGACCCCAAACAGCTACGTGTACCGAGACCCTAAAAACGAGTCCAAAGGCTCTTATTGGGGTTCAGATACCTTCGAACCCTATACTATAATTTCCAGACATGGGGGAACTCAACACAGACCCCGACATGCCACAAAAACCTCATCATTCTATGGAACCCAAGAAATTGAACCCAATTTTTGGAAACTACCGAAAAACGCACGAAATACCAACCCCTTTCAAGGTGATTAGGTAGAACCCCTAAACCCTAAACCGCGTGGATCTGTTGATAGCCTTGGGTGAAGATGCCCTTGCCAGCTGAGCTATCCTCAGCCAACGGGGGTTTTAGAGCTGGAGGGCTCTGCAGAGTGATATAGATATAAGTATGCCCATCTATATATATGATACAGGGTTACATTGTTACATTGAATGAGACATAGTACAGGGTTTAGGCCGTAATTATAGGGCCTCAGAACTTTTTGGGGCTTCGATTCTAGGGTTCAGGGATTTTCGATTGTGGGGCTTAGGGTTATGTTATGGGGCTTTCGTGTATTTGTGAGCAAGGGGGTACCCTTCTAGGGACCCTCGTGTATAGCCATTGCAGGGTGCGCGATTCGTCGCAGCAATCCCTCCTTGTTTGAGAATTTCTTGTCCTCGCCATGGGTTGCCTTCAACGCACCTCCAAGAATGCTAGAGCCATGTTAGGGAGCCATGTCAGGCTTCAGATGTGAGCGCTAGGATATTCCCTTTTTCTCATCCACTATATATTCAGTACTGCCCCCCCCTCATTAACAGTTGGATAATAACTATAATATGGTTATATATAGCCCTTAATTGGACCCCTAATATAAACTGTTACTGGGAAGGGGGCAGTACCCAAACTATATAACCCCCTTTAAGAAGTTAAGAAGTTTAGACTCTAGCTCATATGGAGTGCGTTCAGCTCTTGGAGGGCGCCGGCCTGAGCTTGCAACATCTAGCACCCCATGGATCCAAAATCTAAAAATCTGGACCCTGCAAATGTTAGTTTGCCAAAATCGGGGGCTCCTAATCCTTGTAGAACCCGCGTAAAGCCTACTCAGTCCCTAAACCCTAAACCCTGAAACCTAAGCCCTAAACCCCATAAACTAAAGACCTCTCATTCTAAGACCTCTCAGATAAAGCCCTGAAACCCTACAAGCTTCAAGTCTAAGCCCAATGGGTTTAGGTTTAGCTGAACCCCAAAAGTGTGGCCTGTAAGGCTATTCTAGTGGTTTTGGCCTATTATCTTACCTACTTTTGGGGTCCAGGCAAGGCTTTGGGTCACTAAACTTAAACCCCAAGGCAAAAGCCCCAAAACCTCCGTTCGAGAGAAAAGCCTTGGTCTCTCCACTACACCCTATTCTTAGGGTTCAGGGCTTAGGGATGAAAACCCAAAAACCTTTGAACCGCAAACTCCCAACCCTACGCTTGCAACAAATCACTCAGAACTAACTCGAAACCATGAACGCTAGAACAGGAACTCCCCAAACCCCTAACCCCGAACCTGGGATTTGCTTATTTGGATAATACAATATGTGGATCATGCAAAAGAAAATGGAAACTACTACTTGGGGTTTAGGGTTATGAGTCTATGTTTTTTGTTGGGCTTCGGCATGAAGATCCCCAACAGTGAGCATGATCAAATTTGAACTCGTATCCAACAATGAACCCCAAATCCTCTAACACATGTTTCAAGTCCTAAAGAAAGCTTAATCACGTAATCGCGGTTTGTATCATAGGAATTACACAAACCAAAGTCAGCGTAGTGAAAGACGACTATAATCATGATCTGAGCTGACAGTAGGATGCCTTCCAAAGGTTTGAGGGGCTATCAGCTAGGGTTAAGGATTTGGGGTTCAGGGTTTAGGGTTCAGGGTTTAGGGTTTAGGGTTAAGGATTTGGGGTTCAGGGTTTAGGGTTCAGGGTTTAGGGTTAAGGATTCGGGGTTCAGGGTTTATAGGGCTTAGGGTTAAGGATGTGGGGTTCAGGGTTTAGGATTTAGGGTTTGCAGGAAGCTCAGCAAACTATCGTCCTAAAGCCAGGCTAAAACCAGCCAAGTGTTAATGACTACATCCAACACCGAACCCGGATTCATATAATATCAGGAATGACGGTAAGAAGAACCGTCGTAACATCACAATGGTCATGGTAATGACAATAATCACACATGATGATGACAATAAGGATGTTAGTCATGACAATGAAACATGGCCTAATACACGACAACCCTTTTTCCATTTTATGTCCATTATCCCCATATAACCCCTATATTATACTCCCTATATAACTCCTATTAGGGCAGTTTCCATTTTCTTTTCCATTATCCCTAGATAATGGTAGCTCCCCAGATCCCAGGGACCCCGGCATAGACCCCAAATACTGTACTCCTGGTTATGGGGATGGTATCCCTAATTTTCGGAACCTCCCATATGACGTCATATCCAACACTGAACCATGACCTCTGAACCCTC
>CAJNIZ010006047.1:23650-51589 GCA_905231905.1 Symbiodinium pilosum
CCCCAAAACCCGAAACTCTAAAGCCTGGACCCTAAACCCTAAACTCCAAACCCTAAACCCTGAACCCTAAGCCCTATAAACCCTAGACCCTAAACCTTAAACCCTAAACCCCAAACTCTAAACCCGAATTGCTCGGGCCCGGACTCTTCGAGTCCGGCAGGCTCCGAGTGGCGGCGCGCTGCTGCCAGCGGCAGCTGAGGGCCTTGCCAACTCGGGCCCCCTTTAGGGCCCTAAATTTTCCAAGGACTCAAATAAGAGGATTTTAGGGCCCAANNGTTATTTGGGCCCGAAAACCCTATTATTTGAGTCCTTGGACCCTCAGGGGGATTTAGGGTTGAGGGTTTAGGGTTAAATGTTGGGTGCTGATTAGTGGAGGGGGCCGGCGCCCTCCCCCGCCAAACGAATCGGGATCCTAAGGTTTTGACAAAAGTCAGTAGGAGGGATCAGCATCAGCTCGGTACTGGATCAGAAGGCTTTCAGAAGGCATTCAGAAAGGTTTGAGGAGTTTAGAGGGTTTCAGTTTTTCGGAAGCGTTTCAGATGGTTTCCAAGAATTGCTTGCTTCCTGCCATGCTTTTGAAACAAGTCATTGTGTCTTTATCGACTTGTTCTCCGAATTTGTTTTTGGCCGCGCAACTTCGCACAATTAAGGGCACCCAAACGAAGCAGGCGGTGCTGAATAAGTTCGGCGAAGCTTCTGACAATTCTATAACATTAGGGTTTAGGGATTGGGGTTCCATACTTTAGGGCCTAAAGTCTATAGATATCAGCTACTTCGGGCTATTTGGGGAACTAGGGGCCACTTTCACAGGGGCTAGGGTTTAGGGTTTAGGATTTAAGGCTTAGGATTCAGGGATTAGCGTTCAGGGTTTAGGATTTGAGGTCTAAAGTATAAGGTATTAGGAACTTATAACAACAATCCCTATATGATTCTTACTTCTTGCTAAGGATCTACGCATTCCACATACAAATCACAAACTACAACTTTTCTGTATTATACATATATAGATATGTGTATATGGTCAGGCGTCTGGTGTTCCTGCCCCCGCCCCCCCCTGGTATGGTCTGGGATGGGGAGGGGGGGGGGCAGGGCATCTGGAACGCGCCATCTTCGTGACTGTCGCCACTTTTTGGACTCTGACTCTGTGTACAAGATTACAAGATTCAAAGGATGCCAACAGTTACAGGGATATGTGGGGTCATTCCCCCTTGCAGTATTTGTTACCAATGGGTTATAGGAGTTATAAGAACCCCCTTAATACTGTTGATGGAGGAAATCTTGCACCACTTAGAGCCCCTAATCTACTGTAATTCCTAGGACTTTAGGGACTTAAGGTGGTGTAGGATTCCATCCATCAACAGTAAGGCCCCGTTAAGGGCAGTTACTGGGAGGGGGACTGCCCCTAGGGATGGGACCATCCTTTGGGCTGTGGTAGATGTTGGTATCTGGGTGGCTGTCAAAATTATGGGCCCCTTTTTTGGGTCCCTATTATAATACCGGCACCCTACTATTTAGGGTAGCCCAAAAAGGGACCATAATTTTGACAACCACCCATTTGAACGTTGCTAATCTTCCACCAAGAGCTTATGTCCTTCTAAGACCCTCTGAAAGCAGCACGGCGCAGGCTGCATAGCAATGATGATCCATCTGTATATCTACACATCTTTGGATGATCCTGCTGAATCATATAAATATCTTCTCCTCTCACCCCCATACCATATAAGCTCACAAATGGCTTACGAAATTCCTCCATTTGTGAGACCCACACCCACAGCAGAGAGACCTCAAGTCATATCTCTTCGTCCCAGCCACCCAACCACAGAAGGGAGGGCCACTTAAGCAACCCACAGGGGAAGAAAAGGTCCCCCCCAACCTCCAGCCACAGCCACCGACCCTTAGGGCTACTGATTCCTAAGCCGAAAACCCAAACCGTGTGGTCCCAAATCCTAAATCCTAAAACCCTCACCCATGGTACAGCCCCAAGCCGTCTTACTCCTTGAAACACACGTTTTGGGTTTAGGGTTCATGGATTAGGGGTGTAGATTTCTTAGGGGTTTACGGGTTAGGGGCTTAGAGTTTGGATCTAGGGTTTAGGGTTTCAGGTATCCTTTATCCTTAAACCCTAAATCCCTAAACCCCTAAACCCCCAAATCCCTAAATCCCTAAATCCCTAACTCCTAGACCCCTAAATCCCTAGCTCTCTAAACGCCTAAACCCCTAAACCCTTAAGCTGACCTTCTCGACCATGGTTCCACTCCACTGGAGGTGTTGGCTCCTGCAACAGACAACTTGCGGGTTTTGGGCTTAGGGTTTAGGGTTTAGGGGTTTAGGGATTAGGGTTTAGGGATGAGGGTTTATGGTTTAGGGAGTAGGGTTCAGGGTTTAGGGTTTAGGGATGAGGGTTTAAGGTTTAGGGATGAGGGTTTAGGGTTTAGGGATTAAGGTGTACGGATTAGGGTTTAGGGTTCAAGGGGATTAAGGTTTAGGGAGTCAGGAGTTTAGGGTTTAGGGGTTTAGGGTTGACGCTTTAGGGGTAACTGTAACCCAATTACCTGCAGTTTTATAGGTTATAGCTACTACTTAAGGGGTAGTTACTACTAGACTGGAGGTAACTGAGGCTACAGGCAATACTTGAGGTTTGACATAAAGGGATTTTGGTATCCCAACCCCGAAAAACATGACCCTACGTAGAATAGTCATATGATGATTATAGGGTTCTTGTTGATGTAAACGTCGTTCTTCAAAAGGGGCGTGGCACCCTAAACCCTAAACCCTGAACCCTGTTAATTTTTTGTGAATTGCAAACCTATGGTTTTCTGGATATAGCCTATCTGTACATCAGGGGCTTCAGGGGATGATTTTTATACAGGGGCGGAAGAAAAAAACGTCCCCGGTCCCTAAGCCCTAAACCTTTCAGCCCTAAACCCCTAAACCCTTGAATCCCTAAACCCTAAACCCTAATTAAAGGCTCACACTTGAACTCAACAAATTCGAATCCTCTCCTGCTCCTCCTACTCCTCCTATTACTACTATCTGGACCCCTAAAGTATGTAGAATTATCACCCTTTTGGTTGTTTTTAGCGGTTTAGGGCTATAATTCTACGTACCTTTCGGTGTAGGTGTATTACCACTACTAGTCCTGCAATTACAACTACGGCAACCCATCTGAGAGAGCTCAGGTCCCAAAGATATCTCTTATTCTGGGTTGCTGTTAAGGAGCTTAAGCTAAGCTACCATAATGAGCAGCTGGTGTATTTAGTACAGCTTCGCCTATACATACACGTAAACTAAATTCCTTAACAACAAGCCAGTACTTCAAGATTTGTTCTGAAATTGGTCCGCCCGGAAGCCTGGGGTCATATAGGGGTTATGTAGTAGTACTGGAAGGGAAAAGGGAAACTGCTATAATATATTAGTGTAAATTATTTAATAATGATGGAAAATAAGATGGAAACTACTGTTTTAGATACTGGGGGTGGGTCATCATCATGATATGTTCACATAAGGCCTTAGGGTTTAGGGAAAGCTGCAATCCCTTCGTGGGTTTAAGGCTTGTGGCCCAAGGTGACTCTTCCTGTGATAGGGTCTATTATCTTCGTCCATCTTGAGTCAGAGCCCTAAACCCTCAGCCGTGCATTGAGGGATTTTGATGCTACTTCCATTTGGAGAAACACTACCAGCAGCAGATAGGCCATCTGAACAGTACGGTCCCCTTACATACACCCAAAACCATAATCGCCACCGGTACATGGAGGTTTCTCACTCGGGCCCCGAGGGATGCGTAGGGAGTATTGAGGGGATTATAGGGGGCCCTTATTAGGGATCATCTAGAGAGCTTATGCGAGAACCCCCGTATGGAATTACAAGCTTTTGTAGGTCCGTATGAGGGATTTACATCCTAAACGCAGTACCCTAGGTTGAAAAGGGGTTGGGGTCTAGGGAGGTTACGGTTTGGGAGGAAAGCCGTTGGCCCAGACAGTTGGGAAACTGGAAACCTGACATCGAAACTATCAAATCCTAAGCCATGAATTCTAAAATCCTACGCTCGAACAAGGGACCAAAGCCTAAGCCCTAGACCCCGCACCGGGTTATGAGTCGGCTTTTCCATAAGTAGTCGAATAACAACCTAACCCTGCCGGTATGTTGCAAAGCATAACTAAGGTTGGGGTGCCTCAGCTACAATAGCGGGTTGACGTTCGGGGTTTTATAGGATTTGGGGATGCGGGCCTACACCCGAGGGCTAGCTCCTTTTTGGTTTCGTTCTGGCTTTCTGGTAGGAAATCATATTATCCCTGGCCAACAAGAACTACCTACGAGGCTCTGGATAGGGCTGAGGGTGTATGGAGCATGCTAAGTACGTGATGATACGTACCTTGGGCCCTAAAGTCCACAAATAGCATCTACTTTGAAGCAGCTGGTGCCATCTCTACAAATACGACCCTAACCCCCCTAACACCTACACCCTAGACCCTAGACCCTAAACCCTAAACCCTAAACCCTGCACCCTAAGCCCTAGACCCTAAGCCCTAAACCCTGCACCTAAACTCTACACCCTAGACCCTAAACCCAGCACCCTAAACCCCTACACTAAACCCTGTACCCTAAACCCTACACCCTTAACCCTAAAACCTTTACCCTAAACCCTTAACCCTAGCTGTTATACCTGATTCGGATCCGCAGGTGCGCTTTCAGGGCTGCCTCCAAACCGTAAATCCAAAACCGCCCACACCCTCTCCCTATAGGGTTTTGGGTTTGAGGGTTTAGGGTAATATGAAGACACCCCTACCCCACCTAATATTATTTACTCCCCAAGGTGGTATATTTACATTATGTTGGGAGTATTTGAAATCAGGGGGGCGGGGGGGGTTTTAATGTTAGAGGAGGGGATTACCCTAAACCCTCAACCCTAAACTCTCAACCGGAAACCGCGCACCTGAATCCCTAAACCCTAAGCCCCTAAACCCTAAATGACCTCTAGGGTTTAGGGTTTAGGGTGAGGGTTTTAGGGTTTCGGGTTCGGGATTTCGGGTTTAAGGTTCAGGTACCTTCTGGTGGTGAGCGAGGAAGCCCTGACCTGTCTTACTTCCTGGTAGGGCCGTAGGGAAAGCTGGCCAATGTTGCTCAAGGCTTCATCAATTTTCCATGTCTCTGCCGGGTCCGGTAAGACCGGATGCACGGCCCAGAAAAGCTCGAGGCACTTAAAGGTGAACACTAAAGAATCCTGACTGTCGCTGACACAGCAGTCTGGACTAAAGGGTTTGTCTAGCGACCACCTCCCACCGTCGGGTGACCAGGGGAGCTTCTTTTTGATGCTGTGCTCGTGCCAACGTCCTTAGAGATTGTCCCCGCGGCCGTGATGGCAAAGGCCCAGCACTTAGGGCTGAAGTAGGCAACAGAGGAACGGATCCCTAAAGCAGCTACTTTACATTACAGTATTCTGAGCTAACCATCAAAAGGAGGAGGTCTACAACTAGATGTGACAGCATATAAAACATGAACTCATGAATCATGCGAGGCAAACCACAACTGTCAACAACATACCGCAAAACCTGGAAACCTGAACTCTGAGCTCTGAAGCCTAAACCCTAAACCCTAAACCCAAAACAAACTTAACCCCAAGC
Source organism: Symbiodinium pilosum (assembly GCA_905231905.1). Classification (NCBI taxonomy): domain Eukaryota; class Dinophyceae; order Suessiales; family Symbiodiniaceae; genus Symbiodinium; species Symbiodinium pilosum. The sequence goes on from CAJNIZ010006047.1 coordinate 29,272, forward strand.
GCTTAACCCCAAACCCAAAGCCTACGTGTGAGGGTTTGCATGAAGACCCCTAGATGCTACCATTCTTACAAGGGTTCGGCGTAGCTTTGGAAAGCCTAGTACGCCATACATCCGTCTACGGGATCCGTTTTCCCTGCTATGTTCCATTTGCTTTTCTTTTGATCTTGTGTTAATTAGTTACACCCAAAACCCTAAACCCCACATCCTAACCCCTAAACCCTAAACCCTAAACCCTAGCCTCTTCAAGAGAAGGCGTCTCTGCTGGTGTACGGGCACAACGCAGTTCCTTGCAGCAGGCGCAAGAGAAGCTCTTAAGGGTTTTGGGTCTTAGGGTGTTTAGGGTTTTAGGCACACTCATGGACAATCAAATGGAAAGCAACCCTACACTCTTGATCGCGTTAGGCCTGTAGGGTTTCAGCGGGTAGGGTTCGGGGTAACAACTAACAACCCTAAACCGTGAACCCAAACCCCAAGCTCTAAACCGCGTGGGTTTCAGAGGTTTGCTGTTAGGGTTGTGCCTGTCAGGTAGACAGCTGACATACAGGGGATCTGTAAGGTTTAGGGTTAACGATTGAGGATTTATGCGTCATTGTAGCGGGTTTGTGGGGTTACGGAGAGGATTTACACAGAATCACGGGAAATATGGGGAATAAGTTTGGAAAAAGATAGGGCTTACCCTCACCCAAACCAAAATGGAACCTCATCATACGATTTCGGCAAGTTGGAAGGAAGGAATAGGTAGGAACTGGGTTTAGGGTTTATAGGGGGTTAGGGATTAGGGTTTTGGGTTGGGAAGGAATGACTGGGGAGGAAGTGGGAACAACTTGGAAATCTAAGCTCAAATTTGGGGGCCTGAATCATCACCAATATCACTTTGAGGTCTATTTGCACCCTATACTGGGAACCCTATGCTATGACTATAGCAGGAATATGGCAACATACTACTGGTAAGCATTTAATCCTCCGCGTTACAGGGCTTACAGGGCTTCTGGGAACGGCCCAGCTCATGCGACCAGAAAAAAGAGCTCTGGGTTTGGCTCGGTCCTTTCCCCAGTTAAGGGTTGAAAGGTTCAGGCTTTAGGATTCAGGGTTCAGGATTTACGGGTTTAAGGGTTTAGGGTTTAAGGATCTAAGGGTTTCGGGTTCAATTCAGAGTTTCCGAGAACTAGCAGTCCCTTTTTGAGGGGGTACCCTAATAAGGACTATGGTAAAGTGGGGTGTAGAAAGAGGTCACCCTTTTACTGGAAGCTCCCATTGAAACAAAGCCTAGCAGGCAACGCCAAGCATCCGTTCTAGGAGCCAAGAATGCCTCAAACCCTAAACTCTAAGAAGCCCTGAACCCTAAACCCTAAACCCCTAAACCCTAAACCCTAAACCCCTAAACCCCTAAACCCTAAACCCACTAAACCCTCAGATCCCTAAGACTCAGAGTGAAGAGTGGGCTTTTTTTTCGTAGAGCCATCCCATGTGGCCAATGTGATCCTGAAGCTGAACCCTTGTGACGTTGCAATCCGTACCAGTGGGGTTTAGGGTTTAGGCGTGTAGGGTTTAGGGTTTAGGGGTTGTGGGGTTTAGGGTTTAGGGGGTGTGGGGTTTAGGGTTTAGGGGATGTGGGGTTTAGGGTTTAGGGGTGTGCGGTTTAGGGTTTAGGGGGTGTGGGGCTTATTGTGGATAACAGAGAGATGGCTTGCCGCTGTGCCCCCAACCGTGCCAGCAGTCGCAGATCCCCAGTCCCGCGCTCCTTAACTCCGAACGTTTGTTGCTGCGTCAAATGCGCGAACCAAGCTTGTCGATGATCTCTGCAACATGCTCAGGCCTGTGTTCCTATTCCATCGATCGTCCAAAAGAGCCACCCTTCTGTGAAACAGCACACACAAGCATTGGCACCATTGCAGTTTCAATGGTGGCATGAAAGCTGGATAGACATCCATGACTCAACCTAAAGCGTCAGGCATTTTTCCGGAGCCTTCATACCATACGAATGGACGCCAAGAGTCTTCAACCTTCATACCATACGAATGGACGCCAAGAGTCTTCAACCTAGTCACTTATAATCCCTTGAAACCAAGCCCCTCCGCCAAAATCTTTCAAGCCCAAATACGGTTGATGTACCAAATGCTGCCCTACCCTATCCTGGAGTTCATGTGCCGCTGTAGAGTTGGGGTCATGCAACAATACCAGATCCCCCCTAAAATCTAAATCATAAACCCTAAACCCCGAAGCCCCAAACCCAAGCCTAGTACCCTAAACCCCAAAGCATAAACCCAAAGGGTCCTGCTGGACCTTCTCTAGCGCCTGCGCCAGCCTGTGCGATTCCCTGCGTTCCTGTGCAAGGGCTAGAGCCCTGCGCATTGGGTTTAAGGTTAAGGGCCCGATGCTGTGTACATACCCTAAGCCCTAAAGCGTATCAAAATCTAGGTCTCCGACTTAGGATTTGCAGTCAGGCAGGGGCATAAAGAATGTGATTTCAGAGAGTTGTTTTCAATGTGCAGGGATTTCTGTCCTTTCAGCCCGACTCTTCTACTTTGCAGACCCTAAACCCTAAACCCCTCAGGCGTTTATTTGAAACCGTGACCCTTCAAAGCGGAAGCCCTAAACTCGACATCCTACGGCCAGAGCCTCGCACCCGACAGACGAGAACTACCAAGGGGATTTTGGAGTTCCCCCAAAGTAAGGGTACCTCTTTGAGGTTCCTCTAAACCCTAAACACCAAAAGGATTATAGCATCTTGGGGGTCTATGTTGGGGTCCCTTGGGGTCCCCCTGTTTATGGAAGCTACCATCCGGGAGTTTGCCTTCAGGACTCCTGGAAGTCATCATTAGGCTTTAGGGTCTAGTCTGCCGAAATACTAAATGTCGCATTATCAAACTATTCTGAGAAGGAGCCCCCCGCCCCATTTTTGAAAATGATCCAGCAATTCGCAGAGCGTTGACCTTTCACCTGCTTGTATGTGGAAGATACTAGACATAAAGCTATAAGTACCCCAAAAAGGTCGGGCACGGGGCGCTAAACCCGAAGCCCTAATCCCCAAGGCATAAACCCTAAGCCCTTGCAAACCCTAGACGGCAGAGCATCACCGTGCCGCCCGCGGTAGTCTGTGGGTGTGCCCGAAGGTCTAGATAAGTGTATGGTATAGGGGTTTAAGGCTTGGGGTTAAGGTTTGCGGCTTGAACCCACAAAAAGTCCCATACCCTTAGTCTAAAAACCCTGAACCTCTACATGAACATGCGTATGCACACGAAAATGTAGAACTATACAGCTCGAAAAAAAATTGAGGCCTCAGGTTATGCTCCGTTTTGGGTTGTTGCTTGAAAGTTCCAAAACTCGTCTACCAACAGCCTATGTCATTCTTGATGGGTTATGTTAGGGTGGACCACACACCCTGTCATAGTGACTCTAAGGTATTATAAGGATAATACTAGGGTCCTATTATGTTCCCATTATGGCACTACTATAGGGCGGCAGATCCTCCTAAGTTATACTTGTTACCTCCCCTACGAGACTGTAATAACCAGCCCAAACAGCAAACTACATAATAAAACCCTTTGGTCGGGACGAAGGAGTTATCTGACCCCAGGGCTTCAAACATCTCAAAGCAAGTACCCTTTTTAAAAGCACTTGGCCCCCAAGAACTTACTGGTGGTTACTAGGGAATCAGGGAGTGTAATCCCTAGATGTCCCTTACACATTAAATTGCCTTTTTTCCCTACTAACCTCCAGTAAGAGAAGGGAACAGTTATAGACTTGTGAGCCCAGGGAAAAGCTCTCAGGAGTGTCAACTTCAAGAAACCCAAAATCGTAGCTAGATCTCCCGAAAACTCCATTATTCGAACTCCCAGACCACCTTCGACCCTACATTGTGACAAAGCCGCAGCCCCAAAACGAGCCGCTCTAAACCATGTACCCTACTGTCCTGGTCCAATGCTGCCCGAAGGTCGATATTCCTTGGTCTCTACAGCTTCTAGCTGGAACCCGGGTTGCCCTTGACCTACTGGTTTGTCAGGGAATAAGGGAATGTAATACCTTTACGATATATATATATATATCCTTAGTCCCTACAAATCCTAAACCCCAATAAGATTCAAGGACTGCGGGCTTCAGGGATCATGGTTGGGAGATGATGATTCAGGGGCTGCTTGAACCCCAGCAGTAACTAATACAACGGCCCAACACCCAACAAATCGTCAAAAAGAGGCCAGAGTTCTAGATACTTGGGAAGTTCAGTTGATTTAGAGGTAGGCTTGGGTTTACTTTAGAATTCTGTGCTGGGGGTTCCCTGAGGCTCCTAGGACTATAATGAGATTGAGGGTTTACGGTTGAATAATCGGCTTTGGGGGGAAGGTGGTCCAAGCGCCTTAGGGTAATCTCTACATCCTGAATCTTGAAGCTTCCAGATATAACACCGTTCGGGAAATAAGACCGCGCACGTACTGATAAAATGTCTTGGGGGACTCACTCCAGAACAGCTGTTGCGCACTTGTACCACCTACCCTACCTAGACTTCCTAAGTAGGCAATACGACTGTAACAGAAGAAAACGTGTGACCGAGTGCATCATCCAGATTCGTGGCGTGCTCGTCGGCGATGCGCTCGCTGGCATCTGCATAGAATTGCTCCCTACACCCTAAACCCCATAAACCCTAAACCCATAGAGTTGCTTCTTCATGGGGTTTAGAGGGGTTGGCGGCTTAGGGTGTCGAGGTTGAGTTTAGGCTTATAGGGTTGAGGGAGCGCTTTGGGGTTTGAACTTTCGAGTCGCAGGGGGTTAGGGTTTGAGAATCTTGGCGCTGAAGGGTCTAGGGTCACGAAGTTAAGCTAAGATCATGGGTTCCCCTACTACCCCCCTCTATGATATGCTAACCCCCCTAGGTTCCCCCTTAATTAACTTTAATTAGGCCTCATTATCCCTAAATTACGGGGGGAACCTGGGGGGTAGTATAGAGAGGGGTAGTAGGGGAATCCATGGTAAGAGGGAATTAGCTTCAAATGCATGGGCGCCGGATGAGCTGCTAGATCTGCCCAGTCCAGTTTCCCTAAGCCCGAAATAGGCCGCTGCATTGGAACATGGGGTTCAGCTGTTTGTGGTTGCGGGCTTCAGTTCCCGAAGCCCTAAACCCCTAAACCTTAAACCTCTATGCACCCTAAACCCTAAACCAATAAACCCTGGACCCCTAAACCCTAAACCCCTAAAAACCACTGCGTCAAAGTTTTAGGACTTTAGGACATGCCTCCTTAGCTGGCCAGGAAAGTTCCCAGAGCAATATGGCAGCAATCCAGGAGTAGGAGCGTCTAAAATCATAAGCGGATTAGGGTTTTGGGTTTTGGTATAGGGTGTAGGGTTTAGGGTTTAAGGTTTTGAAAGCCCCTTCTCTGGAATCTCAACATCCTTCGACATGTCTAGCGTAATGCCCCGGAAGTGAACCCAGAACCCTACCTAGAACCCCTATCCCTACCCTCTTTTTGGGGTACCTAAACTTGTGTCTACGATCTTCTGTACACAATGTGAGGTACCCTGAAAAAGGGATAGGGTCTGGAGGTGTAGGTAAAAACCTTCAACGAATCAATCACTTCTTGTCTGATGGCTTCCTGGCGTTTGGACCATGCAGAACACAGCGTCTTTCTAGCCGCCCTAGGGTTTAGGCCTTTAGGCAGCATCCCTACAAAACACTAAAACCGAAGCCCTCAATGTTCACTGCTTTCGTAATCAACTGCTGGGACTGAAGGTTGGGGGCTCACTCTCTTGATTGTAACAAGAACACTTGCAATCCCCAATTCTTGCAGTCAAGTGTTGACTGCTACACACCAGTCTTTGGTTGGAGGTTGGCAGGCACTGAGCTTGAACATCGCAATTGTTGATTCATCGACTAGGAAGGAGTCGACACACCATCCAGCGTTCTCCTCCTGATACACTTCCGACTGACGACCTTTTCTCGCTGCCAACTTGGCCGACTCGATCCACAAATACTTCCTCAGCTCATTGTCACTGTAGGGCCAGGGCATCAACGTCAAGCACCTCTGCTTCTTAGACAGGGAGCCAACGTCTTGCCACACGTCCCGAGTTTCAAAAGCCATGCCGGTGCCCTTGGGCTTTAAATGCGCTTTTGTAAGGGCTTGCCCTCCCGATGTGTAGAAGCTCCAAGTCCAAACCCTAAACCCTGAGCCCTAAACCCTATAACTATTATTATTGCTATTACCATTATTACTGTTACCATTATTACTGTTATTACTGTTACTATTACTATTACTATTACTTCTAAACCCTTGAACCCAAAACCTTAACCCTCTGACCCTCGCATCCCTACCTTGCGCCACCTGGACAAAACCGTAACTCCCAGACTCTGAAACCCTACACCCTGAAGCCTGGCTGACCTCTACTGGGTTGCTGTTAAAGAACTTAATTCAAGATACTATATTGGGGAAACCATATGGTAACTTAATTTGAGTTCCTTTTCAGCAACCCAATCTGAGCTCTACACTCTACATCCCGTAGACCCTAGACGCAAGCTTAGAGTAATTTGAGGCGCAAAGCACTTAACTAGCAGATATTTTCAGCCCAAATGGCTCTGTATATGGGACTTGGCTAGAATACTCTTTTAGAAATTGGCAAAGTCGATATAAGGAACCGTATTACAATAGCCCAAGATAGGGACCCGTATTATATTGAATTTAGGGAAATCTCCACATGGACCCTGAACCCCAAACCCTAAACCCTAAACTCTAAACGCTAAACCCTAAATCCTAGAAACCCTAAACTCCAAACCCTAGACCCTAGAAACCCCGAACCCTAAACCCTAATCCCCAGACACCCAAGCTCTGAACCCTAAACCCTAGAAACCCTAGAAACCCTACCTAAACCCCAAAAGTATGTAAAATCATGGCCCGTAAGGCTGTTATTATAGGTTTAGGGCTATTATTTCACATACCTTTGAGGTTTAGGTAGAAACCCCAGAAAGCCTAGAAAAGCCTAGAAACCCTTGAAACCCTTTTAACCCAAAAGGAGCAGGTCAGCCTCGCAAATCTGCTCGGAGAGCCTGATGCTGCAAAAAGCTTGGAAAATGGGTTTAGGGTTAAGGGGTTAGGGGATTGGGGATTAGGGGATTGGGGTTTAGGGGATTAGGGTTTACCATTTTGGGAATAGGGTTCAGAAGAACAGCAGAAAAATGATGGTTGTCCCCGAAAAATCACCTTCTTAAGATTAGTTTCCTTGCTTACAAGGACGTGATGTCTTTTTCGCAAGGCATGTTTTCTGCTTCTTTGGCTGCCCATGTATGCACCAAGGTCAACCCGAACAGGATCATGTTGAGTTACACGTGGAACCCTAAACCCTAAACCCTAAACCCTCACGTGTCACCCTTGAGCCGTTTCGAACATCACCTTTTCTTATGGTTGAACAACCTTACATTACCGCCAAGATGCTTCTTTTTGGGGTCTTATAGAGAGAGCCCTGCCTATAGGGATATATGAGCCATAGTCTAAACTCCTTAAAGGGGGGATATAGGGGACTACTATAGGGGTTATTAAGGGGGATACTAGGAGTTTAGACAATAGCTCATATGGGGAAAAAATTAGTGTGTCCATGACTTGGAGGCCCCCACAATAACGTCTGGGGCTGTACGGGATTTTGGAAGTGCCGGCGTATATGTGAGCATGCCTAGGGTACGCTGCTTCTACGAAGGACCCTATCTGGGGTTACCATCCATGTTTGGGGGATGGTAGGTAGGCCTGTCACCATGCCATCCGCTCGAGTAATACAATAGAAACCATGCCAACCACAACTGAGCCAAAACATCAAAACAACCCAATGGAGCCACAACTTTACAGTATCATTTAGCTACATGGACCCTTTCAAACCCCAAACCCTAAACTGGGTTGCTGTTAAGGAACTTAATTTAAGATACCATAATAGGTATATATAGTAAATAATAGGGTTTCCCCAATATGGTAACTTAAATTAAGTTCCTTAACAGCAACCCAGTAAACCGGGCCCCAACCTCTACAACAACTTAACCCAGGGCTCAGCAGGTTTAGGGTTTCCTGTCCGCCTCGGCTGTGGCTCTTGCTGCCTTCAGGTCCTTGAATCCAATTAGGATTTGGGGTTTAGGGTTTAGGGATTAGGATTTAAGGTTTAGGGTTCGAGTATAAGGCTGAGGGCTATGAGTTTAAGGTGTACCTGAACCCAAAAAGTAGGTAAACTAATAACCCAAAAGACCAACATGTAGCCCAAAAGGCCATTATTCTACATACTTTTGGGGTGTAGGTAGGGTTTAAGGCTGCTGGCTCAGAAAATGGAGTCTTGTGTGAAAGGCTTAGGGTTTTGGGTTGTCCTCCGCATAGGCTCTCTGCTCTAAGGTGCAGGCATCAGAATGGGGTGGTGGGAACGGTCTTTGACACCCTAAATCCTAAGCCCTATACACCCTTAGCCCTGTACCCTAAACCCCAAACCCCCGTGGCTCTAGTACTCCTCGAGTTGAACCAGCCGACAGGCATATGTCTAAACTCCTTACCGGTCGATTATAAAGAGGATTATATAGGGAAACTATTTTGGGGGTTCTTGAGGGGGATACCAGGAGTGTGGACGATAGCTCATATAAGGCTCTACAGCTGAATCGCCTCTAACCCCAAGTTTCATTGGTATCAACCCTTGGGGTGACACGCGGGCCCCAGAGCCTAAACCCTCAAACCCTTAAAAACACCTTAAGACCTCAAAAACCCTGCCTACACTCTTCACGTTGATTTCTCGCAGTTGAGACAACAGAGCATCCCCCCACTCCTAGTTCAGGGCTAAGGGTTTAGGGTTTAGGGGTCTAAGGCTTGAGGCTCGGTGTACTGCCCTCTTATGGTAGCCATGCCTACGAGGTCCTGTTTCCAGCTAGCATATACTCCGACTGTTTCTGTAAGAAACTGTTATGGGTGCAGAATCTAAGTTACATCCTACACCCTCAGTCCGAAGGCCTACACTTTGTGGGAAGGAAATGTTCCAGGGCCCCTCTGCCAAATTCTATAAAAATGTGAGTGCCCATGAATTGAGGGACCCATCAGATACCCCAAAATACAAGCATGCTGGTAATAGGGACTCCCCAAGAAAGGGGCCCCTAGTCTCTGAAAGCCTGACAATTGCCGTGAAGCGCTCACGGCAAATGTCAGGCATGGGAAAAACACCGGCACACCACGCCATTGCCTAAAGCGACCTGTCTGCATCTGCAACCTTCGCATCTGCATACATACGCAAAAGTGTAGACCTAATCAGGGCTGAAGGTTTAGGGTTGAGAGCTGGATACAACCTGCAAAGCCCTTGGACGTTCTTGCAGCGACTAAACGCCTACTTCAGATAACTCTGAGCAACTTCATTTGCTTTTCCACTACACCAATATCGTCCCTTCATCTTCCTATAACCCTATATATCCCCTATATACACCCTCAGCAAAACCATTAAACACAAACATACTCCTCTTGGACCCTAAACCCTCAAGTTTTCGAGCAACTGTCCAGAAGAACTCAACTTTCAAAAGCCCTTATAAGCCCTAAACACCCTAAACACCCTACCTGGACCCCAGAAGTATGTAACATGATGGCCCTTTAGGCTGCTATTATGGGTTTAGGGCTATGATTTCACATACTTTTGGGGTTTAGGTAAACCCTAAACACCCTATAAACCCTAAGCACTGAGCACCCCGACCTGCGTCAATTGCTTTCCCAAGAGCCATTCCTGCTGCATGGCAAGGCGAGGATTGAACATATACTGTAGGAATCCAAATAATTACCCTCAGGGTTCAGGGTTTAGGGTTTGGAGTATCGGGTTCAGGGATAATATCCCAATATCTAATGGAGAATCGAATGGACAAGAACGTCCAACTTGAAATGGAAGCTGGGAATCTATTGGGGGCGTGTAGCGGGATTATGTTTTGTAGAGCCGTGAAGATTACCAGTACAATTTTGGGGTCTACTTAAGGTACCTTACACTGTATTCAGTAAAGGGTTCTAAGACCATATAGACCCTATATAACCCCGGTTTCCAGGTAATTTCCATGTCTTTTCCATTGGATTCTCCGTAATTGGGGGTGATATCCGCTAAACCCTAAACCCTAAACCTCTAAACCCCAAAACCCAAAACCCTAAACATCTAAACTGTACAGTGCATGCCGAGCTTGGTCCTAGGGGTTTCGCTGCCCCACATGCGCCGCAGTCAAAATTTCCCACATCATTATAAGGGACATGGGGTTGAAGGGGTTTGGGGTTTAGGATTTAGGGGTTTAACGGTTGGTGCTTATAGTTTGGGATGTAAGGGTCTAATTACACGTGGCTCGTTAAGAGTTCGACTGCTGATTCACGCAAAGGGTCCACATAGTATAGATCCACATATACATGGGCCCCGAAGTACGTGTACGGGAACCGGCTTGGACCCTGAGTATATACTGCACGCCAACATGGCCCTGTGGGTATGGAGGCTGGAGCAGATCCGCCTCCGGCGCCGTGCATTGTTATAAATGCAACTTGAACGTCACGGTTCACGCCCGCGAGTGCGACGCCCAGCAGCCTGGAGAACCCTCCCGTTGCGCCTTCCCTGATCTCAGACAGGAGCTCTGCACGCAACGCTGCGATCTGACGTTTGGGCTGCAGTGCTGCATCGTGTTACTGGTTTCATGGCCCAGGGATGATAGTGTTATGACTCATGGATGGCAATTTCACGGTTCAGGGTTCAACGAAACTGCCGCTGCCCCGCCTAAACCCCTAGATCCCTATATGTTGAGAGTCTTGGCTAAGGGCTCGACAACCGCCGCGTGGAGCCCGAAGCTGCCCGAGCTGCGCGAGCGGCAAAAAACATCATGGAGTTCAGGAAGCCGGCATGAATGAGGTGGCCCTTCCATCCCGCGCGCGCGAGTGTCAAAGAGTAGTGACAAGAAACTTGCAGCCCATACCCTAGGGATTCAAGTGCACAAATAATACCTACATTGGGCCTTAAAGTCTGTAAGTATCACGTACCTACATTGGGCTATTTGGATCCCCAGGGATAGGACGATCGCAGGCGTGTCCCGCTTCGCAGCGTTGACGAACGCCATGTGGCCGCCAAGCAGCTTCGCTCATCACCCTACGTCGTTTGAGTAGAATCCCAGCAGCAGTGCGCTTGGGAGTTAAAATTAGGGGGTACCTCTTTGAGGAGGAATGTAGTATTGGGTCTATATTGCGATCCCCCTATTTAGGGAAACTACCACTTATGAAGGAGACCCCCCAATTTTAGGCGGGGTAAAAAGCCCTTTTGAAAGGAGTTACTAAATCCCGTGAACCTTCCGGCAGTTAAGAGATTACCTAAACCCCAACAGTATGTAGAATAATGGCCTGTTGGGCTACATTTTGGTCTTTTGGGCTATTATTTTACCTACTTTTTGGGTTCAGGTAGGGTTAGGATGCAGGGTGTAGGGTCTAACTCTGAAACCGGAACCCCGACCTCAGCCCTAACTTTTCTTGACACTACCCCCGTTCAGGATCCTGCATAGCGCCTTTTGGGGTTAGGGTTTCGGGTTTGGGGTTTAGGGATTTAGGGTTTGGTGTTTAGGGCTTCTGGTTTAGGGTTTACTGGTGTATTACAACTCCCACTACCCAACTACCATAGCAAAACCCAAAAAGAAATACGTAAGAGCTCTTGAACCCTACAGCCCTAAACCTAGGGTACATCCGGGCATCCTACTTTGAAGGACCCTAGAGTTAGGTAACGTGCCATATCCCCCTTTAGCAAATCCGTCACAACCCCGATACAATCCTTTACCTAACGCATTCGTAGCCCCAGGCTCCAAAAACCAAAAACCCTGTAGCTAACCCCAAAACCCTAAACCTAATCCCTAATCCCTAAATCCTAACCCTAACCCCTATAGACCCTACCTAAACCCCAAAAGTAGGTAAAATAATAGCCCAAAACATTTAAAAACAGCCCAAAAGGCTATAATTCTACATACTTTAGGGGTCCAGGTGAACCTAAACCTTCAGCCACGCTCGGCCCTTCGAAGCCTGCTGATGGGCAGCTCGCGATTGAGCCAACTCCTACACTGAATCTAAAACCCCAAGGGTCCACGTACCCAACTACTACTGTTGATGGAGGAAATCTTGCACCACTTAGAGCCCCTAAAGTACTGTAATTCCTAGGACTTTAGGGACTTAAGGTGGTGTAGGATTTCATCCATCAACAGTATTAGGTACTTAGGATTGGGGTGATAGTTGTTGTAATACAGGTTATGAGCAAGTATTTGACTATTGGGTACTTGGACCCTAAGGGAAAACACTTTAGCTCAGCAGTGGTGGTGCTTGGGATTTTGGGTCTAGGGTTTGGGCTAGGACTAGGATTTAGAGCTTTAGGGTGTTGGGATTCAATTGGTGCATTCGGAGCTTGCACAGCGCGTTGAATTCTGAAGCCTTCGACCATCTCCAAAAACCTACTAAGGCTTAGCCACCGTAACACTACAGCCAACCTTGACATGGAACATATGGGAGGGCAGGAGACTATAAACCCCAAGCCCTCCAGCCTCGATCCCAGACCCTACGCCCAAAGCCCCGAAGCCTCTACACCTTCAGGGTTAAGCCCCGAAGCCTCTACACCTTCAGGGTTTAGGGTTTAGGGTTTAGGGTTTCATACGTATCTGCTCAGCGCTTGGAGGCTCCAGCAATTGTAGCCGAAGTAGACCTGTACTCATGACCCGAATGTAAGGCCCAAAGTCCCCGAATATAGTTACGTTGGGTTACAACCATCATAATGGCCTCATCATACTGTAACTCAAACCACCACCCCCAATCATGAATGCTCCCCTTATACATAGATACATACATATGAGTGACGGTCAAAACTCCTTAAATTATGCAATGGACGCCAAATTGAAAGTGTCGATTCTCAATGTTCCTGGCGCTTTACAAGGTTTTGCGCTTAACCTGCGATCGTGTGAATTTCGGGGTGTNNGGGGTGTCGCTTCTTAATGTTCCCATCACTTGACAGGGCTTGCGCCTGAAAACTCTGGGGTGTCGCTTGTCAATGTTCCCGTCGCTTTAAAGCGTGCTTGCTTCCCATGTCCGCTGCTGACATGACTCCTACAAACGAGCATTAACTGTGGCTTATATAATATGTATATATATATATACAATGCTACTATACTTAGGGAGAGAGGATATTGTTACGTGGTTGAGAGGTGCATGCCTAGGGGAAAGGAATGATTAATTCCTGTAGATACCCTGAACCTCCAAGCTGGCCCAATCCTGAACCTCAAACCCTACATCCCTTTGCCCGTAAACCTCATTATAGTCTTAAGGGCTCACGGAAACGCACTACAGAAACCTAAGCCCCAAACCCTAAGCCCTAAACCCTAAACCCCTGGACCCTACACCTTTAACCCTGAACCCCAGACGCCCTACACCCTACACCCCCTAAACCCTAAACCCCAGCTCCACATCTCCTCTTGGCAGCGAGAAAAGGCCAGCTGCTCGGACCGCAGCTGGGTCGACAGCCTTGTGGGTTTGAAGATGGTTTTTTGGGGCGGCTTTTTTTTTGTTGAGCGCCCCTTTTATCCTCTGCTTGGAGGCCTATAGGGGTTTAGGGTTTAGGGTTTAGGGGTTGAGGGTTTAAGGTGTGGGGTCTAAGCTTTAGGGTTTAAGGTTTAGGGTTTAGGGCTCTCATGTGTTTTTTTTCTTTAAAAATTTAAATTTTTGGATTCATTGGTAGGCCATGGTAGTGCAACACTACCAAAAACATAGGACATGGCTGAAGATTTGGGGCATAGATTTGGGATTTGGGGCCCTAAACGCTAAACCCTCAATCCTAAATTAGGCTTAAGGGGTTGTGCATCTTAGGGGGTTTCGAAGGTTACGTGGGGATCTTTGAGGTCCCTGACAAGAAATCTGTAGCCGACCTTGCGACACGCCACGCATCGAAGGGGATGGTATGGATACTTATTCTTGCTCTACCCTAAACCCTAAACCCTTGCTAAACCCTTGCTAAACCCTAAACCCTAGACTCTACATCAACTGTTTCTTTGGCTTCAGCGTTGAAAGCTCAGCTTAACAGACCTGGATAGAGTGCTGGCTTATAGCCCAACTCTAAGTTCCCTAGAAGACTCCAAATCCGGTTACAATTGGGCGATAGCTACAGTCATAAGTGGGTTAGTTGAATTACTTTTATGTTTTTACCCTGAAGGTTTGTAACCTTGAATTTGAACACCAAATGCTCAGTCAGGGCTGTCTTCCATGCGGTGGAGATCCATGGAGTGGAAGGTGGTCAGCCTGGCTGATCCTCTGCAGGTTTAGCTACCTCATTGTGGTCCAGGTTGGTCCTGTCTTCATCTTGATGGTGGATGTGGTCGCCTTTGGCTAGCACCTCTTGGTGGGCATCCTGCCAGAATCAGAACTGGAGGAGGTAACTTCAGCTGCTGGCGCTTGCTTGGTGGTCGCTGCTGGCTCTTGCTTGTGGCCCCATCTCCAAATAACTACCATTGTGGGTCAAGCTCCACTTGGCTCCCACCAGTGCGTAGGGTGTCCAGTCCGAGGTGTAGATGGCAACCAGTTCACGCTTGATGAACTGCTGGTGCTGCAGAGGCTGCCTCTTCCATTTCCCCACAATAGTGTGGCCTTCAGACCCGTGTATATTGGGGTCTATATTGGGGTCCAATAAGGAAATATATTGGGGTTATATTGGGATAATGGAAAAGAAAATGGAAACTACTATGATAGGGTGTATATATATATATATACATATATATAGCCCATGGGGTGCAAAAAACGCGCACGTAGCTGAGGGTTCATTTATGGGTTTCATGGGTGAATTAAGTTAGGGTGTAGGGTTTAGGGTCCAAACCCTCTAAACCCTGAACCCTTTAAGATTCAGGGCCTGGGGCACTGAGGCGAGACATCTGGCTGCATAGAATTACCCTAAGGGCCCCAGCGATGAATAATCATATGAGTAGCGCTTTTTTGGTGGTTGAACCCAGTAACATGATATTCCTTATATGAAATACTATACCCCAAAAGGAGGATCTAATCTTACTCTATATTGGGTACCATAGTATCCCAAATAAAATACTACTCATATGAGCTATAGTGAAAACTCCGTAAAGGGGGGCTATATAAGGGATTATATAAGGGACTATTATCAGGCTTATTAAGGGGGATACTAGGAGTTTAGACGATAGCTCATATACCTACCCGAAACCTGTGCGTAACTCCCATTACCCAAACCCCAAGTACCCAGTAATTGGATAATACTTGGTTCTTTTGGATTCTTTTATCAACTCCAAAGACACCTTGGTGTTGTGCCTGGGCCTCTAGCTTCAAGTTGTTATGACCAGTGAGTTTGAAGAATTTCGACGGTCACGCCTTTTAAGCGTGCGGCTTACGTCCATGGAGGGGATGGTTTCAGGTGAAAGGTTTTCGGCTTTCGGACTACAACAAGGCTTGTATTTTCTGGCCGCCTACCCTAAACCCTAAATCCTAAACCCTAAGATATGGGGTGGTCCCAGCTATGTTTCCCCAAGTCCAGGAGCCATGTCCAAATTTGATGAAATCCTTAAACTCTGCTTTCATGGGTTCAACTAGTACCCCCCTCTATACTACCCCCCCTAGGCTCCCCCCTTAATTGACCTTAATTAGGCTTAACTATCCCTAAATAACCCAGGGGGGTAGTACAGAGGGGGGTACTAGGGGAACCCATAATGCTTGCAGAACCACAACCTCCATCACCTTTGAGGACACTGGAATTACAAGGACCCCCCAAAAAAGGGTTATATAGGGGTCACATAGGGGTATCTAGGGATAATGGAAAAGAAAATGGAAGCTACTATTTAGGGGTTTTAGGGCCCAAATACAGGAATATTAAAAGTATTTGGGCCCTAAAACCCCATTATTTGTGTCCTTGGACCCTCAGGATTACTAATGCCTTAGGGAACGTGCTTATGACGGGTTAAAGCTTGGTCCCGATTAGTGTGGGGGGCCTTAATTGCGCGAAGTTGCACCCCTGATGCGTTTGGGAGGGCTAAATTGTAAGAAGTTGCGCAGCCTCAAATAAAATTTCTGAAGGTAATTAGGTAGACGAAAAGTTAATTTGCTTTCCTAATCAGCTTCAGGATTTCAGGTTTCAGGCCGGGTCCAAACTATCGATTCGTTATTAAACTGCGTATTTGAGGAGGCCAGTCAAACATTTTTGCAAGCGGGTATCCAGCAGCTGCTTGAGTCCTAATGAAAACCAATCCTTTGGGGGGGCCTCAATTATCTGAAACTTTCGGGCCCCCTAGAGATTCCAGAAAGCAAACGCCTTTCCCCTTAAAAAGAAAATTCCAGGACCCTCCTAGTACCCTTAATTGGGGATATATGGTCCCCAATAATGGGTACTTAGGCCCTAATAGAGGGTAGGAGGAGGGTCTAGGTTTAGAACTGATTCCGAGCTCAGGACACCCTCCTACCGTTGCATTCAAAGCCGGTTCTGAGCTCAGGACACTTTCTTCCTATTGAACTTATAGTCCCCGTTAAGTAGATAGAACATGGCTTTGGGTATATTGTAATAAGATCCCCATATACCCCATATTCTATCTACTTAAGGGGGACTATAAGATAAAACAAACTCTGAGCTCCTGAAACCCTCCCTTTCTCGAATTTAATCTAAAGCATACTCTGAGCTCGGAAAGCATCCTCCTATTGAACTTAATTTGAAGCAAACATTCAGATTCGTTTGGGGGGGACCCCTACCCGGTTATCTTAATGAGGGACCATTTTGTAGGGCGGAGGGGGGGGATCCCCGCCACTACTCCGCACCCAACATGACACCGGTTACAGCTACAGAAAGGTGATAATGGTTTAGTAGGGTGACACAGGTTACAGCTACAGAATGGTTATAATGGGTTTAGTAGGGGGATATAGTATATTACCTACGTAACTCCAAGCTCCCTCAAAGTAATTACACTCTCCTTCAGGTTCCAGGTCACAAGATCCAAATTGCCGAACGCCAGCCACATTCTCCTGCCTAAAGGTCTTGCAAAAACTGGTATGACTCCGTCCTGATTGCTTATGTGGAAATCATTCCTACACTGTCGTTTGTTAACCCGAGAGCAGCCACAAATGATCCAATAACGCGGTAGCGTCCGCTTGAAACCGCTTCATCTCCGAAACCCTAAACCCTAAATCCTAAAACCCTAAACCCTAAAACCCCAAGCCCTAAAACCCTAAGCCCTGAAACCCTAAGACCCTAAACCCTAAAACCCTAAGACCCTAATCCCAAAAACCCTAAAACCCCATGACCCTATGACCCTAAACCTATGACCCAATGACCCTAAACCCTACCTGCAACTCCAATTACCTACAGTTTTATGGGTTCTACCTAGTAATTAGGAACTTACTACTAAACCATAGGTACTTGGGGTCACAGGTAAACCCTAAACCCTAAACAATGACCCTTCCATGCGATCACCGGGAAGCCTCTCGCGCGCATCAAACATTTCCGCCGCCTCTGTCAGGAAGGAAATATCAATCTCTCCATGGGGGGTTTAGGATTTAGGGTGTAGGGTTTAGGGCTCTATTCCCTAAACCCTGAACCATAAAACCCTAAACCATAAACTGGACCCTAAAACTTAGACCCTAAACCTTAAAAGGCTCAGACTCATTGCCTTAAAGCTGGGTTTTGTGCTTGGGTCCAGTCTTGAAATCCTCTTAGAGTTTAGGGGTTTAGGGGTTTCGGATTTAAGGTGTTGAGGATGTAAAGGTGTGTCAGCAACCCTTAACCCTAAAGCCTAAACCCCTAAATCCTAAACCCCTAAACCCTAAACCCAAGGAGGATGGGAAGCTTCGAAGCCTATCTGGATTGGATGGGGAAGATCTACCTAGGACCCATACTTACAATCTACTTTCCCCTAATGTCCTACTACTTTGGGTTAAAATAACCCATTATTATGGGTAACCAGGCTTTCTAGGTAAACCCTACGTGGTGGCCGTTGGGGAATGGCTCTTTGGATCCGCAACCGCTTGCGAGAAAAGCCGCGGTAGGGCTGCAGGTGCCTAAAAATCCATGCTTCAGGTATAAGGTTTAGGGTTGGGTTTAGGGCTAAGGTTTAGGGTTTACAGGGTAGAGGGTGTACCTGTACAAACCGTGCGGGCCCATAGACCCTCATGCAACAGACATGGGTGGGAGGGTGTATCGCAGGAACACCATTGAGGTTTGGGGGGTTGTTGGAAGCTGGAGTTCCCGTAGGTTAAGCGCATCCGGCTTTTGTTTCACTGTAGCTTATGATACTGACAACCTGAACTGGAATTCTATGCTCAATTGAACTCAGTGTACAACCCTTCGCTCGTGTGCCAAAAATGGACCTCGGTCCATCTTGCATGTGAAGCCCTTTGACAAAGCGTACCCATTCGAAACCAGGCCGGACCACGGAGAAAAATAGCAACCCACGCCTAAGCGCCACATCTGAACTTACTTGAAGGGTCTAAGGACCCAAACAAGCGGGTTTTAGGGCCCAAATACCATGAGTATTGTAGTATTTGGGTCCTAAAACCCTATTATTTGGGTCCTCGGACCCTTAGGGCTATACAGCTGGAACTATCGACCTAGATTCCTGTCAACATAAGGCGTCCTCACAATTGTCTTGAATGGCATGGCTCAGGGTTTTGGGTTGTGTGGGGGGACTCCGAGGAAAACATCCCAGGGCTTTGAGGTAGATATGGTAGTTGTTCAAAATACCTGTCCCCAAAATGGCCATAATGTAGGTTCCCTGTTTGGTTAGGATCCCCTTTTTAAGGAAGTGTATTCCCAATGGTCCCTTCTTTACAAGGACCTTTAGAACAACCCCCATATGACCACAAAACCCAGTGAGGCCGCAAGGCGCCTCTTTCATGAGACGTGTGCGAATTACCTCGGCATCCTGGCGCGGGGCGAGCAAAAACATGCCCTAAGGGTCCAAGTACCTAATAATCGTATCAAAACCTGTACTATAATTACTGTTACCCAAAACCCAAGTACCCAATTATTGGGACTCGGACCCGCAGGGGATGTTTTTGAAACGGGCTTAGGGAAAATGGTCTAAGGCTTCAAGTTCGATGCTCAAACGAGGATGAACATGCCTCCAAAGCAGACGGCGTAGAGGTTTGCCTGGTTCGGTGGTCTTAAAGTGTCCCGAGTATTCCCATGATAATAAGGGCACCCTTGTTCCTAGTGTTCAGTTTTAATATGGAGTCTCCAAATAAAGGGAACAGGATACCCTAAACCCTAAACCCAAAATAGTAGTTTCCATGTTCTTTTCCATTACTAACCCCTTTGTAACCTTATATTGCCAGAATATCAAACCCTACATCCTCAACCCCTAACCCCAGATAGGGTTCCAGATGTTCGTAGGAAGTCTGGGCTTTTGTACAAGCTGATGTACGTGTCCAAAAATGGGAGGCCGTTACCGGCACATGCCATGTCAAGGTTTTCCAACATTAGGGTGCTTTTGTGGGGGTCCCTATAATAAGGCCTATAGTAGTTTGGGGTCTAGAATGGGGTCCCCTTAATGGAAACTACCATGTCTGTCTCCCGTGAACCCCCACGTATGCCCTTCCATCCTCCTAGCCGCCTCCGTCTTCCTCTGCTCCCGATTCTCTGTTGTCCCTAATGAGTCTACACTGTCTCTCCCCTATACCTGAAACCCCTTAACCCCATTAATCCTACTGCCGGCATTCCCGTTTGCCAGGCGAGCCTTAAGGGAAGCGTCTTTCCCACGCAGCGCCAACCGCAGCCCCTGGAGAAGATTTGGAACTAAAAAGAAAGTAGGGTGCCCCTCAAGTAGATCGAATACAGGGGTTACCTATAGGGATAATGGAAGCGACAATGGAAACTACTATTTAGGGTTCAGGATTTAGGGTTTAGGGGTTATAGTCCCCCTTAAGTAGATTGAATATGGCTTTGGGTATATTATAAGAAGATCCCCATGTACCCAATATTCTATCTACTTAAGGGGACTATAGACTCCGGGACGGACCTCTAGAGTCAAAGAACTATCCTCGACATACTCAAGTCCCAACTTCAGGTACCAACCCTCGCAGACTTGATTTTGGGGTTTCAGGGATTTCAGGGCTTAAGGTTTACCAGCCCTCAGAGACTTCAGGTGTTGAGGTTGATCATTTTGAGGGTTCAGGGATTCCAGGGATTTTGGTTTACCAACCCTCAAAGACTCCCGGTTCTGAGGTTGAGGATTTGAGGGTTCAGGGATTTCAGGGTTGTTTGCTGTTCTTGCAGCGACGACGGCCCAGGTACACTTGGAGCGCGGAGAGAACGACAATAGACATCATGGACACCCTGACCTCCGCACGCTGAGCCCTAAGACCCAAGCGTAGACCCCAAACCCTGAATTCTAAATCGCCACCCCTTCTGAGAGATCAGTATTCCCATGTTCTAGGTACAGGATTCCGGATTTAGGCTTTGCTGCTGGGGGTTTTGGCTTAAATCCTAAACCCAGAACCTTAAACCCTAAACACAGAGCCCTAAACCCTGATCCCAGAACCTTTAACCCAGAACCTTCAAACCCTGTGCTTTGGCTTCATGAGGGGGTTTTGGCCCCCCGGCCTGGCAGATGGATATATGAGCATCACAGCTCTCTGATGAAACCCCCACTTCTGGACCGACATATGCCAGGGACTACGGGCTTTAGGGTTTGGGGTTCGTATAATGAGGTTAAGGGTTTTAGGGTTTAGGGTTTAAAAATTTAGGGACTACAGGTTTAGAGTTTGTGTAAAGGTTGCTGGTACCTAAACCCTAAGCCTGAATTCTCGGCTTTGGGGCCCTGGGAGGAGAGATTCCAGTTTGCGTTGCAAAATTCTGCCCCACGCTACCTAACTAATGTAAACCCATGAGTAATAAACCCACTCCTTTTAACGGCCTCAATATTAGGATCCATACTATCTACATTAACGTCCGACGTCCTCCCCGTAAGGGGTTTAGGGCTCCAATACCATGATAGGGCTTTAGGTCCCAAATATTGGTACCAACACCCTAAACCTTAGACCCTAAAAAACACCAAAAACCCAAAACTCCTAAACCCTAGATCCTAAACCCTAAGCCCCTACACCCTGAATCCTAAATCCCAAAACCCCTGACCCCTAAACCCTCAGGGTCCCCCTAGCTGCTTAAACTTGCAAGTAAAGGTTTTAGACGGGCTCAGGGCTTTCCCAAGCCCCTGGACCTATGGGGGTTCAGGGTTTAGGATTCAGGAGTTTAGGGTTCAGGGGTTTAGGGTTTGGATTTAGGGGTTAAGGGGTTTAGGGTTTATAGTACAAAAAGCAACGGAAATGCCATGAGCCTTTGCATTCTAGGCTGTAGACTTGAGGGGAGCGGTGCCACGCCCACATGACGCGAAAAAAGCTGTCTATATACAACCCTAAAACCCCATCCCCCGCACGCACACCCCAGGAGATATCCTCCACTTCGGCAGTGAAGTCTTGCCGAAGGGCAGCTAGTTGCCTTCAGGTAACTTGTGGCAAGGTTTAGGGGCTTTGGGGTTTAGGGTCCCGGATTTTCGGGTTTACGGGTTTAGGTGTCTACCGGCTTAGGCGTTAAGGGGTCTGAGGTTCAGGTGTTTAGGGGCATACTTGGAGGGTCAGAGGACTTAGTAAGTAGGTTGTTCATAACCCCTATAACCCACGTAATAACCTTAATTCTCCCCATTATTAACCTACTTACTAACTCCCCTGGACCCTCGAAGTAGGACTTTAGGGCCTAGGGGCTTAGTGTAGGGTTGCCATTCAGAACTGTTTGGGGCGGAGTCCCAATGGATCAAATCACAGGGTTTCAAGCAACTCACCATAATTATTCGGTCTATAGTCTAAACTCCTAGTATCCACGTCAATAAGCCCTATAATACTCAATCATGTAATCCACTATATACCCCGGCCTGAAGGAATTTAGACTGCAGCTTTGACTCTAGGAATGGCTTTAAGCCTTGGACCTTGGGGCTTTTCATGAAGAGGTTCAGGGTTACAGGATTTAGGCTCTAGGGTTTAGAGTCAGGGTTCGGGGCTATCCATCCCTTCCCTCACCACATTCTGCGCCCTAAACCCTACATAAGCTATAGTCTAAACTCCTCAAAGGGGGTTCTAAAAGGGGAGTAATGTAGGGGTGATGGAGGGGGCTACTTGGAGTTCAGACTATAGCTCACTTAAGCCCTAAGTCCAGACGCCCCGAACCCTGCCGAACCCTGCGAAACCCTAAACCCTAACCCCCAAACTGCGGCGCTTGGGGAAGATCCAATTTCCCTGCCGCAGTCTATCCTTGCACACGAAGGGTTTAGGGTTTAGGGGTTCCCGGCCCAATCTCCAAATGAGCTACTGTCTAAACT
>CAJNIZ010006047.1:56275-72274 GCA_905231905.1 Symbiodinium pilosum
AAGGCTCTTCATTTTAGGTTTCGGGTCCACCTGGGTGGGGGGGGGGGGCGGGGGGCGTAGTAGACCCCAAAGCACACAACGCCACATAAACAAGGCCCTGTTATCCCCGATAGTATCCCACTTACTACGGCCTCTTGACCTTCCAAGTAGGATTTGAGTTCAGGAGCTTAGGGCTCCTGTTTGTGAGGGAAATTAAAAGACTGTATAGTACGTGCATAACTTGACGGTTTGAGAGTTTAGGGTTTGTAGTTTTTGGTCTTCTCGCACATACGGATATTTGAACTTGCACCGCCAAGCTGCAAGGTCTCATGGACACGGGACATCTGAGCTGCGGCCAAGAAATTTGAATCCAGCTACCACTGGGAAACAATATAGCCTATATACTGGGAAACCATATAATCTACAATATATCCCTATCATCCTTTACAACAACCCCAACCCCTATGTAGTCGATTTAAAGTAGGGCAACTCAATTCCAGTTCTTTAATATCTGCCCAGATATGAAATATCATAATTCGACAAGCAAAGGAAAAGCTTGGCATCCAAGATCGTATGCCCTTGAGGTTTAGGTTTAGGATTTAGGCCTTTCTGTAAGAGTCCAAGTACCTAATTGGTAATTACATAAGTTGTTCTACAGGGACCTGTAAAGGGTTTACGGGGTTTATGTTGCCGAATGGGCCTGAATCACCATGTAGGCACTTGGACCCTAAGGTTTAAGCTACATCTGATGTGGTGCAGATTTATAGGATCCGAGACAGCAAGCAACCCTGGGCAGTGGGCTCAGGGTTTTGGTTGAGGAATCAGGGGTCCCGTTTTGGGCGTCCCTGAACTCAGGATTGCTGTGTGCTTGGGGATACGTCAGGGGAGCACCCCCTTTCAAAAAAAAAAGCCTAGGATAAGGCCTTCAACACAGAGCCTTTCCTACGGGCCTCCCAAAAAGGAGAGCTGTCCAGCCCTGTCTCCATAAACCCTAAACCCTAAACCCTGCCTCTGTCAGTTGAACGTTCGCATCTTCACCTGGCCAATGCAAGCATGGAGATTCGGGAAGCTTCTCAGAAGTCCGCGGCACCCTGTATATGGGTGGTTGTCAAAATGACGGTTCCTTTTTGGGTACCCTGAATATTAGGTGCTGTATTATAATAGGGATCCAAAAACAAGGCCCATAATTTGGACAACCACCCATATCCATCCCCTTTGGTTCAGGGTTCAGGCTTTAGGTCCTGCACCCTACACATGCCCCTTTATTTCTCAGATTCTCTGGATTGCATCCCAAGCCGACATGTGCAAGGGTTTGGGTTTAGGGTCTGGAGTATGACTGTTGGTTCTGGCCGACTGTAGCACGAGGGCTCCAAATAGGCGAAGCAAGGTAAAAACGGTGCGCCCAAAATGCGTAATCCCCCTTTCACCTTGCAACGTTGGATCCCTTCAAAGGGATTACGGGGAGATACACACCTAGGTAGAGAGATAGCCTAGATAGATAGAAAAGCAAATACTCAGGCAGATAGATGGAAAGGTCGAGATAGAGAGATAGAGAGGGAGTGGAGGAGTATGTAATATAGCCGCAAAAAAAAACATTCCCCACATGCCACCAGTAACTGAAGGTTTAAGATTGAGGGCGCTCTTGGAATATAGGAAAAGAATATAGGGGCTACCCTAAACCCTAAACCCCAACTGTGTGGACTTTCAGGGGCTTACCCTGCCAATTCCGTTGTCACGCCTAAGGCGACCTCTTATACAGATTCAGAATCTCGTGTCCCTGGGGCCTAAGTCTATAACTATGACGTATTTGGGGTTCTCTTAAAGCGCTTGATGTTCAGGATTTAAGGATTTAGGGCTCAAGGTGTTGACTGTAGACTCAAAGCCTGCAAATTTTCTACGTCAGGCCCTAAACCTTAAACTGCAAATCCTAAATCATTAGCCATAAACCCATAAACCCTAAACTCAATAACACTATAACCCTAAGCCCCTATCACCCGAACCCTAAACCCCTATCACCCTAACCCTAAACCCTAAACCCCTATCACCCTAACCCTATAAACCCTAAACCCTTTCAACCCTTTGGGGCCTTGCCCTGAGCTACAGTCCGTCTCAGCTTCATCTGCTGAAGGCGGAGTGGCCGACGCCTTGCAGACGCTCTTGGGTTAACTGGGCTTAGGGTTAGGGTCATCTGGGTTGTGGGTTCAGGACTTAAAAAGGGTTATATAGGGGTCATATAGGGGTATATAGGGATAATGGAAAAGAAAATGGAAGCTACTATTTAGGGTCCAAGGACTCAAATAATAGAGTTTTCGGGCCCAAATACCCATAATATTAAAAGTATTTGGGCCCTAAAACCCTATTATTTGGGTCCTTGGGCCCTCAGCGTAGGGTCATCTGGGTTATGGGTTGAAGGTTTAGTTGTTTTTTCGGCTTTGGGTTTAGGGGTCTTGGGCTAAGTTGGTTAAGTTGGATGTTTCATGGCTTAACGTTACAAGGTAAAACGGTACGTTACGATGTCAAGGGTCTAGGGTTCGCCTAAACCATAGATCCTACACCTTAAGCCCTCATCCTAAATCCTAAATCCTAAACCCCAAATACCCCAAATACCGCAAACCTAAACCCCTTCTCATGTTTAGCCTTCGGGCGGTCTTACAGTTTTGCGCCCAGGCTGTAGAGGATCAGGGCTTGGGAGATTGAGGTTTGACGTCTTTGCCTGGCTTCAGCAGGTTTACGTGCTGGGGTTTCAGGGGTTTAGGGTTTAAGTGGGTTAGGGAGTAGGGTTGGGGGCTTAGGGAAGTATGAGCTTACAATTCATGCCCCGCAAGGGGAATGGACCAAGAGGCTGAATATGCCGCTGTGTGAAAGATGGATCGTAGAATTCAGGGGCTGAGCGGCAAAAACCGACAACTCCTAGGCATAATCGTGATCCTTTGAGGTCTTGTTTCGAACCAAGCGGGTAAGGGTTGCGTAGAGGCTATGGGGATTATGGGATGTAGTAGCCTAAAAAGATGTCAATATCAGCTTGAGGTCTCTTTGAGTCACTGTACACCGCAACCATACAGTGGTTTTAAGACCGTAAATCATACTGGCCAATAATTATTCAGGCTTCTGCGTTAGCGTTTAAGTCGTTGGGGTTCAGGGAATTTACCTCTGGTCAGGACCAGATCCTTGTCGTAGTACCTAGTACCTATATAAACCCAATAACATCGTAGTTTCCATTTTCTTTTGCATTCCGTCTCTCCCGCAAAAATGAGGGGGGAGTGGCTGTTTGTTGTCAAGTGTCACGTGCTTTTATGCTTCGTAGCTTCGGTAGAGCATACCTAGGACCATACTTATACCAGGATTCTAGGACCAACCACAGTATTGCATCTTAACAAGCCTACACCTCAATCCCCAAGCCCTAAAGCCTAAAACCCTGACCCCTATACCCTGGACCCAAAACCTTAGGCCCTGAGAGTTTATGGGACATTGGGCTTAGATCCAAATTGAAATCCACGTAACTGGACTTAGGTGACCTGGCTACCCCAATTATAGACAGGGTTACAAAGGCTTGGGCCGGTGTCGAGTGTGAGATGTTCTCTCTCTCTCTGTCTCTCTCTCTCTCTCTACCTCTCTACGAGAAGAGACCTGCAATTGGTCAAATCTACCCTGGGGACCCTGGGGCCTAATTATGCGTCATTATGATAAACAAAAGCAACATGGAAGTCGCAAAAGGGCTCCTTAAAGGCCCTATGGGGGACTCATGCCCATTTGGGGGAGGGTTAACCCCAAAACCCTGTAATCCTCAAGGCCGAACTAAACCCGGCAACCCGAAGACCCTAAACACCCGGTTAAGGTTTAGGGCTTAGGGCTTGGTGTTCAGTGTTTAAACCATAAGAAGCCCTTGACCATATCCTAAGCACCTTAAGAACTCTTTCGAACAAAAAAAAAAGAGGATGCATAGACCTAGACCCTTAAAGCCTTAAAACCCTAAAAGCCTTAAAGCCTTAAACCCTAAACCGTTAAAGCCTTCAACCCTCAAACCCTTAAAGCCTTAAACCCTAAACCCTTCAACCTTTTAACCCTAACCCAGCGGGTTCCTGAACTTTGGGCGCGGGATCAGGACCAATCCTGAGCCAAAGGAAAGGCGTCCAAAGGACGCCCAAGAGCTGGTTTAGGGTTTAGG
Organism: Symbiodinium pilosum; assembly: GCA_905231905.1. Classification (NCBI taxonomy): domain Eukaryota; class Dinophyceae; order Suessiales; family Symbiodiniaceae; genus Symbiodinium; species Symbiodinium pilosum. Next base: position 60,420 of record CAJNIZ010006047.1, read on the forward strand.
GTTGTAGGGGAGATGAAAGGTAGTTAGCTTGCTTTGGTGCCAAGAATCTTAATCCCAGGCGTATAGGGTTTAGGGTTTAGGGTAAAAGGTTCAGGGCGTAGGGTTTAGGATTAAGGGGCTAGGGATTGTGGTGTAGGGTTTAGGATCGGGGGTGAGGCTTAAGGAAAGTTAGGGTCCGAGATCTGGGAATTGGGGGCGTCGAGGAATAGTCGTTTTGGCGTTTGGGGTTCAGGGTTTGGGCGAAGGGCTTTGGGGTTTGGGTTCACGCTGCAGGAGTGAGCCTTCAAAGACAAGGACTTAGGGCTTGGCTTTCCTTCGGCTTAGAGTGTAGGGTGCTGGAGAGGTGTTGCGGAAGACGGACTGGATTGTAATGCGCACTTGAACTGCTTTCTTACAGCAGCATGTGAGCGATAGTCTAAACTCCTACAAGTAGTACCCCCTTAATAACCTCTGTACTACTTCCCTATGTAATCCCCTTCAAGGACATTAGACCCTAAACCTTAAACCTTAAACTCAATAATCCTCTCTATAACCCCCTTCAAGGAGTTCACAGCAGAGCGGCATATCCAATTCTCCTCCAAGGTCTGGATCCCAGGGCTCTAGCTATCGAGTAACAAATGCCTAATGAGCCCCTAGCGCGGTTAAAGGGTTTAGGGTTCAGGGTTTCGGGATCTACAAACAACTCCAAACCTTAAACACCCATAAGATTTCACACTCTTAGTACTGCCCAAGAGGCAGGGGCGCTTGTAAAGCGGTCCGGACGGAGATCTGAACCTGCTTCTTGCAAAAAGAAGGTTTAGGGCTTAGATTTTTAGGGTTTAGGGGTTTTGGGGGTGTAGGAGATTAGGGTTTTGGGTGTTAGTCGGGCATGAAAGAATCCATGTGAGCTGTAGTCTAAACTCCTAGTATCCCCCTTAATAACCCCTATAGTAGTCCCCTATATTCCCCCTTATAAGGAGTTTAGACTCTAGCTCATGTAGGTGTGCTACCCCTAAGCCTTGAACCTACTCTCTACCAAGGAAGCACCTTGTGACTCTTAGGCAATTATCCTCTCGTCCCCAATACCCAAGGGTTTAGGGGATTTAGGGTTTGAGGTTTAGGGCTCAAACAAAAGATAGGCTCTATTCTAGAGACCCCAAAGAAGGAAGCCCAAAAGGATTAAAGTTCTTCTGTTGGCTAGTTAAGTATCTGTATTTCCATTCCTGCCCTGTTAGCCGCGTACACGGAGACGTGTTCGCGGTTAGGTCTTTAAACCCCGAAACTGAAACCTTAAACCCTAAGCCTTAAAGTCTAAGCTTTCAACTCTAAACCCTAATCCCCAAACCCCGAACCCTAAACCTTTAACCCTAAACCCTAATCCCCAAACCCTGAACCCTAAACCGTAAACCTTACACCCTAAACCTTAAGCCCTAAACCTGAAACCCTAAACCCAAAGCACTAAGCACTAATCAAGTCAAGGTCTTAGGTTTCAGGATTCAAGGTTTAGGGTTTAGGGTTTAGGGGTTTAGGGTTTAGGGTCAAGGTTTTTGACTGACTTGTGGGACATTCCACCTGCCCTACACTCTCAACCCTAAATGGAGGAAACCTTGCATGATTCTGTATGTCCTAGGCTCTAAGCTATGAACCCTAAACAAGCTTTGGGGTTTAGGGTAAAGAGTAGTTTCCATTTCTTGTTCCACTTTCTTCTCCATGAGAACTACAGTTCGTATTTCCCAGGGAATTAATGAACGTGCGTTCCTACTTTGAAATGGATTAAGGACTATACTAAACTACCAGAGGGACATCTATTTCCGCTGTTAAGGGTCCTTTAATCAGCCTAATATGTACAATAACTCATGTGCTTCCCCCCTGAACCCTAAACCCTAGTAACTCATGCGATTCTCCCCTGTGAATGACTTCCTCCATACACCACATCCTCCACGATCACCTTTGACTACTAGCAATGACTAGAACCCGGAAGATGGGTCCGTGCCCTATAATGTAGACTCCTGATTAACAAACTGCCTCCTTTTAGGGGTCTTAATATTGGGATCCCTACTATAATCCCTGTTACAGGGAGGGGGTCTATCAATTAGGGGTCTACATTAACCTACCTAGGGTTTAGGGTTTAGGGCTTAGGGTTACCTGTAACCAAGGGTTGAGGGATTACCTGTCAAACAAACTGCGTTTAGGGTTGAGGGCTTAGGGTTTAGGGTCAGACCAAGCATTGCAGCTAAGGATTTAGGGTTTAGGGGTCAAGTAGCCAATCATGAGGTGCTTAGGGTTTAGGGCTAAAATTGTCAGTACAGGTTCGTGGTAAAAAGATGTGATTCTTTGGACTTTCGGGTCACATTCAAAGCCCAAATCCGACCCAAGCCCTAAACCCGGACGTCCCCGCAAAAAACTCTCAACGCTAAACCCCAGAGCCCAAAACCCTGGATCCTAAACCCTAGAGCCTAAAACCCCGAACCCTAAACGTTAAACCCTGAAACCTGCAGCCCAAAACCTGATAACTCTAAACCATAAAACCTGATGTAAGCTACAGTCAACCTTACCCAGCTATCTTAATTAATGGACTTGGGCTGCTTATTGGGGACTATCTTAAGGACTACCTGGACCCTCAAAGTATGTAGAATAATGGCCTTTATGGCTATTTTTTGGTGTTTAGGGCTATGATTTTACATACTTTTGGGCTTTAGGTATACTACATCAACTACAAGAGGGACCCCTGTGTGCACCCTTAATGGTCCCCTGGCAGAAGCGCATATGAGCCCTGGACTACAGCTAGAATACATTATGATGGTCCCCCCTGAACCCCCTATACATCCCCCTATAGCTGTCCCTAACCTAACTGCAGTCCCTAGCCTTCAAGCCCTGACGTAAACCTTGAAACTTGAACCCTGAACCCCAACCTGACTGTAGTGTGAAGCTCATAATTACATCCCTAAACCCTAAACCCTAAACCCTAACACAACCAGCTTGTTGCAAAAACTACTGCTTTGGCAGACAAGGAGCCGGCAACTGAGCCTGTTGGCCTCGGTTCGGGATTTAGGGTCTAGGGGCTTGGGTCTATAGTTATGGGGTTTAGGGTTTAGGGATCAGGTTTTAGGGATAAGGGTTTAGGGTTTAGGTTAAAGTCCCCCTTAAGTAGATAGAATGTGGCTTTGGGTATGTTATAATAGGAACCCCATAGAACCCATATTCTATCTACTTAAGGGGGACTATAACCCTAAACCCAGTGTACCTGCAGCTTTATGGGTTATCGCTGCACATCTTGGGTTTACTTACAGTCAACCCCAGCCCCTAAGCCCAAAACCCAAATACTGCTCAAAAGCAGGTACCTGGTAAGGGCTTGAGAGTTAAAGACCGGAGGTGGTGTAGCCACCACCTAAAGATCCATGGAAGGTAACTACTTACAACTGAGCGTATAACCCCACTGAGAATCCCCTACCTGGACATAGGTGGATTCCCATAGGCCCAGTGATCAGCGATTGCTAAAGTACCCAGAGCCCCAAACGATACACCCGGACGTCTGTGGGCAGCTAACTAGGCGTTTTAGGGTTGAGGGTTTAGGGGTTTAGGGCTTAGGGAAAATGAAAGATACGAACAGGTGGTGACCACCAAGGAAAACCTCTTAAGTTGGGAAGGAGCTTGCGAAACAGTCGCTAAAGTGTATATATCCCTCGGCTTTTTAACAATCATAAGTAGTTTCTAATTCCCATGAACCTCAAATCTTACACCCCCCCTAAACCCTAAACCCTAAACACATGCATCGATGCAACCTCCTGAAACGGACCACTACATCTCATGAACCCTCAAGGAAACTCTTCAAGTAGGGTTTTAGGATTCAGGGTCGAAGGATGTTAGGCTCACGGTTGAGGATTCAGGGAGCTTTGGTGTAGGGATTAGGGTCTAGGGTGTAGGGATTTAGGGTTTAGGGCTTAGGGTTTTGGATTGCTGCTTTTAAATACGGCTTTGCCAACATCGAAGAAACTGAAAGAAACTGAGAATGCCCACCAAAAACGGCCAGCTATGGATATACCCTTCAAAAGTGGAATAACAAAAACAAATACCCCGACGTGTTTTGAAAGTTGCCCACAAAGAGACCAAAATAATATCCAACTGTAGCCTGGCACTGTTGCTGGGCCGTCCTTCTTTTTTGCATTTCGGGATGCAGAGTAGCCCACGGAACACAAGTTCACGGCCTTGGACGACGATGCAGGGCTGGATGCAAGTCTTGGCGAAGCTGCCTCCGTCGGAGCTGATTCAAGATGTCCCACAGCTGTCCATGCACCTATAACTCTCCTAACCCGAAGCAAGCGTCCTGGCACAGCTTCTTGCCAGGCCGTGTGGTTTTCAATCCATCAGATGGGTCCTTACGCCAATAAGAACTCCAGCTTGTCTCTTCTGTGGAGAGGCCGAATGAAAGAATGTCCATCCATCCTTCTGCCAGGTGCCCCTGTGACCCCAGTGACTTTCCTGAACTGCCAACTAATCTGGGGCCGAAGAACCCATGCAGTCATGGTCAAGGTTCGTCTTCGCATCATGCCTGAGCCCACCAGCATTCCACGACAGCAAAGCACCTCTGGCTCCAGGAATTCTTGCAGGGTACCGCCTCGAAGCTAATAAGTACAGGGGAAGTCACCCTCACCTTTGATTGCCTTGTGGACAACTCAGCGGCAGCACGCTTATGACCTCTACCTGCAGACATGGGCCCTGCTGCAGCAGCAGCTGCAGTTGGGCCTGGGCACCTCTGAAGCACCTGAGTAGCGTTGTTTTTCGGTGGTTGAACCTAGTAAGATAATCATCCTCATATAAAGTACTATACTCCAAAGGGAGGATACAATCTTACTCTATAATGGGCACCATAGTATCCCCAAATAAAACACTACGCACATGGTGCAGGTGGGGGCGTCAGCACCACGAAGCCGCCATGTTCTCCAGGCATGCCACGCCAAACAAGCCTCCCCAAATCCTAGGCACTAATCCCCGGCTGATCGATCCCAGTTGTTTGGGGGGCGCCTCTAAGTCATAATGCCCCGAATTAGAAGCAGTTGAAATCTAATTAACATTAATAATCATACAAAATTGCAATTTCGGGTCGACTTGTGGTCCTAGTCCCTAATGGGAAGCCAACATCATTCTTGGGGTAATACTCACAAAACCCTAAACCTTAATGGGCCCATAGTGCAAACTCCTAGTATCCCCTTAACAAGCCCGAGAATACTCCGTTATATAATCCCCTATATAATCCGCCTTGAACCTAAACTAAACCCTGAACCGCAGAGGCTGGGACATCGCGGCCACGGTCGCTGAAGGAGGTCAGCGACTATTTTTGCGTGCAGACTGGGCCTGGTGGTTAAGGGTCTAAGGTTGAAGGTTGAGGGTTTAGGGTTCAGGGCTTAAGGTTTAGGGTTTAGGTTGCTGTTAAGGAACTTAGTTCAGGCTGCCATAATGGGTGTGGGTGTTTAGGGTTTAGGGTTTATGGCAATTACCATTATGGGTGTATGTATATATATATATGTATATATATATACACACATTAATGTGGTCTCCCCAGTACAGTAACGTAAGTTAAGTTCCTGAACAGCAACACAGAAAAGGGTACTAGGATTCATTTTTAAGCCTTAAGGTTCAGGTACTCGAAGGTTCTGGGCTTACTACCCTACCTATACTTGGGGCAACCTACACGCGCCCAGTTGGGAATTGCAAGTAGGGCTATAAGCCCAGCTGTAACTAGTTACAAAATCCCTTTCATGAACTTTCAGCTAGGATTTAGGGTTACCCGTCAAATTTCATAAGCCGGGTTCCAAGATGAAGGGAGGGTTTAGGGACTGGTGAACAGAGCTTACAGTGAAGGTTCAGCTGACTATCATAGAGGGTCCATGTTTTGGTCCCTAGTCCCCAACCCCTCATGAGTTTATGCTGGGATAATGTTTCGGGTAGCATCCAACATCGTCGGAAACCTACCTTACTGGCTTAATTTGGCTTCCTGGACACGGCATGTCATACCTTTGATGGGATGTAGCCTGGCACAATAGAGGACACTACCCACAAAAAATCAGGACATCAATGGTGCAGGTTTTGTATAAAAAGCAGACTCCCAACAATGAATCAGAAAACCTTGAGCTCCAATTCCTTAGCCCCTACTTGGAGGGTTAGGGGGACCTAGTAAAGAGTGGAAAACAAAATCGAACGACTATATGCTGCTTAGGGCTTAGGGTTCAGGGTCAGGGGACCTTAGGAAGTAGATTCATGTTGGTGATAACAGACGTTATTCTACAGCTTGAAATGATAGTTTCCCAAAATAGGGGGACCCCAATATAGACCCCAATATACTATAGTCCTTATTATTGGGACTCCCAAAATGGTACCCCTAATTTTGGGAAACCCCCAAATGGGTTATAAGGATACCTTCTTCGCCCGGAAGAGCCCCTCACACTTAGCCCTTTTCCATTCAGTTTGGGCTCTAGGACAACTACATCCAGGGGATTTAGGGTCAAGGGTTTTCGGGTTTAGGAAAAGGCTGCGTTGTAAGTATCAAGCCCTAGAGAGCCTACTAGCCCAAAGTACAGACTCTTTATACACCACTTTGAGGGACCCTGGACTTAGCAATGGGCCAGGGAATCTACTTATAATGGGTACAGTAGAATTATGATGGGCGTATTCGGGAGTTGATGTAAGAACTAATTCCAGGATCCTTCATTTTAGCCTCTAATAAACAAGGTTTTACGATGGGTTGCTATGCAGTTGCGGTGCGGTGTCACAGGGTAAGGCAGCGGCTCGTCTTTGGCCCTAACTGGAAGTTCGCTTGGCCACCTTCGGACAGCAAGTGTTGCTGCAACTTTTGGGTTTACGGGTGTACGGCTTAGGGCTTAGGGATTTGTATCGGGGCCTCCTGCGGGTGATTTGTTTTTCGAGTGTTGAAAGGCCAAACCTTTTCGAACAGTGATTCCTCCATCCTTGAATCAAGACAGAGGGGGCGGGTTCCCAAAATTAGGGGTCCTTTTTTGGGCGTCCCCATAATAAGGACTGTAATTGTTGGGGGCTCTATATTGGGGCCCCCGTAATGTAGGGAAACTACCTATGGGAGGTCAGAACTCCGTATTGCTTAGATGAGGACCTTTGTCCAGTTTAAAATCTTGAGGGTAAGTGCCTGTATGCTTGTTATAGAAGAGCAGGAACAAACAATACTCAAAGTATTCTCAGGAATGATAACAATAGGGTCGAAAGACTCACTGTAGTTTGGAAGCCCGGTTTGGGGTTTGGGGTTTAGTTGTTTGCTCTAAGCCGGACCTTCTGCCACTAGCCTCGAAAGGACTCCACCTTATTAAAAAACACCTCAACCACAACGTTACAAACTGAACCCTAAGCCCTCAACCTGAACCCTATACAGGCCCTGAACCCTTAATAGTAAACCTTTAACCCTAAACCCCATCCCAGAGTCCCAAGTCCTAAACCACAAACCTCAAATCGTAAGCTCGAAGAGACCTAAGAGTTTAGGGTTTAGGGTGTATTCCTGGATCCTACATCCCGAATCCGAAGCTTCAAATCCTAAACCCCAAGCCCTATATACCCCTAGATATCACTATACACCCTGAGAAACCCTATATACATACGTCTACATCCCCCTAAGCCCCAACCTGAACCCTAATCCCAGGTCCTAAGCCCTAAATCCTACATCCTAAGCCCTAAGCCCCTGCCGGCCTACCCAACTCGACTTTCAGCTTCGTAACAGCAGCACGAAGCGTGCTGAGCTCCGCCTATTACGGACTTTGACCACCATTGAGGGTCGAGGGCCGTTGAGGGGGCTACATTTTAGGCTGGGCTAGGTTCCCCAGTAACCCCTTAATGAGGGTACCCCTTTTTCCTACCGTTTAGTTGTAATTACACCAAAAGAAAAAGGGCAAAAGGCTGCTACTCGGGTACCTAGTTCATTTAATTTAGGGTCCCTAGACTCTACACCCTAAACCCTAAACCCTAAAATTCTAGGGCTCAAGAGTTGGGAGTTGAGGTTAGTCATATTGGGGTTATATAGGGATAATGGAAAATAATGGAAACTACTATTTAAGGTTTAGGGTTGAGGGTTTAGGGTGCCTAGTGGATTGGGGGAGAAGGTTTAAGGGCGCAGGATTTAGAGTTCTTACTCGGCGTCAACTCAACTAAGCCTGGATGCTAAGGGTTCAGGGTTTAGGGATACGGTGTCGGGTTCAGGCTTTACGGCTTCAGGGTGTAGGGCTCAATGATGACATCCATCACGGCTTATTTGTCTTTGCCTGCGCTAGCCCTAAACCCTAAACCATAAAACCCTAAAACCCTAATCCCCTAAACCCTAAACCATAAAACCCTAAACCCTAATCCCCTAAAACCTAAACTTGCAGCTATAGCTTGCTGGTGCTTCGGGGAGAGTTGGGGAGTTGATCCTAAACCCTGAACCCTATATAACCCCTATACTCCCTACATAGAACCCCAAAAACATACTATAACTCTTATTATAGGGACACCCATAAAAGGTACCAAACCCTAAATCCTTATAGAGTCTCCCATTATAATCGTCGTTGTACTGACTTCTTCTCTCAAGTACCACCAAGTAGTTGCAGACCCCTAACCCTGAACCATTTAGGGTTTAGGGTGTAAGCTTCAGGAAGGTGCCTACTTAAGTCCGTCTCAAGAATGGGTCTCCTTTACAGGGATAATGGAGAATCAAATGGAACAGAGATTGCTATATGAAAGCTGGGGGAATGTAGGGTTTACAGTCTGGAGCTGGTGATGCGGGAGTTGATAGTAAGAAATGATGAAACGGAAAAAGAGCTTCTAGACTGCTACAGTATTGCGGTTGTATGTGCGCTGATAAGGGATTCCTTCCTCCATTCCCTGCTAACAATCCTACATACACACCAAGCCCCAAACTCGAAACTTAAGCCTGAAGCCTAAACCCAAAGTAGTGGCCTTCATGATGTCTTTCGCTTTCCTGTTTCCTACGAACAAATCTCAAACTTTGTGTTCAAGACTTCGTCAGCCGCAGCTTGTCAACTTTCAAGCAAGTTTGTTGTAGGCTGCCTGCGAGGCTTTTGCTCGGCTACCTTGTCTTGCGAAGCTGTGGGGGAATACCATATAAGCGCATGTCATCGGGGCCAAACTGGGGTGAGGTTTTCAAGGGTTGAACTCGTAAGGCTTGACCCCCCACCTGACACCAAATGTGAGCACCCACCAGTACCCTAGGCATTCCAAAGGAAGCCAATATACAGCGGGCCAAAACCACAATAGCACCCTTAGTTGATACAGACTCTAACATTACATCTTTTGTCAAGGGTTGTTGCGTCGAGCAGCGGGCTCGGACCTATGCACACTAAACTCTAAACCCTGGCCCTGTGCAGACACTTGAAGGTTCATGGGACTCAGTAACTACGTATAAGTAGGCTCAGAAGCCTACTTACAATCCCCTGAACTGGGCTTCCGTAGGTCACCCCAAGGGTTGAGAGTTGAGTTTTTAGGGCTGAGAGCCCCATTATCGGAAGTTAGACGCTCCGATGAATCTTCAATGAGGTTGTTCATGCGGTTTGGGAGAAAGAAGGCATTGCAAGTCTGCTATGCCCACGTCCTCGCCAAAGCCGAGACCCTAAACCTAAACTAAAATCCTAATACCTAGATCAAAACACCCAAATCCTTAAACTCAAAAAATCTAAGCCCTCAACTCCTGAATGTCACAAGTTAGGCTCCTCCCCCGCCCGCTGAAGGTCATAGGATCTTCAAAGTTTAGGGGAACATTAGAATACTGACCCAAGTCTTCCGGTTACCTATCTGAGTGGTACTTGAGTCAGTTCCTCTGGAGCATTGTACCCAAAACATTTTCTAGGAACCAATAAGGAGATTTCTCTTAAAATGTCCTTGAATAGCAGCTGTCATGGCTGAAGGCCTTCAGTGACCATTGACATGGGCTTGAATGAACACTACCCCAAATCAATCATGGATCCCAGCTTTCATACAAGTACATGACGTGGGAGTGACAAGTGGGAGACTGCATTCTCAGCATTCTCAGCATAATTTCGCATTGTTCGTATAATTTTAAAGAATACATGGAGAGCCATGCGCCGTGCAAAGTTTCTCGGGAAGAAGCAGCAGCTCCTCAAAGGTGCCGCCTCTGTGCTTGCAAGTAAGCTGGACTGCTACTGCTACCTTGGGCTTGGGGTTTGCAGCTGCTGTCATGCTGCAGGCGTTGGCCTTGCCCAGGTTGTGACTAGCTAGTGTTGGAAGCTGATCCCACCCTTGCTGACCCCCGCCATGGCTACACCGGATGAACATCCTGATGCAGAGATCCGAGACTGCACAACATGCGTAGATTTGTGGTTACTGTAGAGAGCCATGAATGAACTTGGACTGCGGCTGGACTAACTAAGGGTTGAGTACCTGAAGGGGGTCTTCATGAGCTGGCTTTCTGAGCCGGCGCCGAATGATGAGCAGGGTAGATCTCTCGGCCGCTTTGCGCGTGAGTTGGAGGCGGGCATTCTGAGGGGGAACAATTTTGTAGCGACAGAAAGTAATGAAAACGTGGGCCAGGAGCACCCTCTGATGACGCCCTTCAAATTCATGTGTGATGAGGCGGTCGGGCATGTGTGGATAAGTAGCTGTCTCCCTTCAAGTTCATGTGTCATGAGGCCGTGGAAGAAGTTTTCAGTCCTTGCGCTGGCATCTTCTCGCAGTTCGGACAGAAGCCGCCTTCAGTCGTGAAGTTTCGCGCGCCTATGCTCATCAGTCATCCTAAGCTCGCATACTTGTGTCGATCTGGCTTTTTGCGCGGCTGAGGCTGCATTCAGCTGGGTCAATGCTGAGCTTTGCTTTTGGCCGAGCAACACGCAAAAGCAAGTCTTGCAGGCCTACGCAGGGAATAAACTGGTTTGCTTGCATTTCCAAATTTGTAAAAGCTGGCATATATACAATGTGTGCTGTACTTCTGGAGCAGGAGTGGATCGATATGCAGGCTGGTTTCCTACGCTTGCGCGTCTGTTATGCTGTACGTCTATGGCGCAAAACGCCGTTCCGCTCCAGGACTCGCAAGTAGACATTCTTTTTTTGCAGTGAGCGCTTCTTGCATCTGTTGCATCGTCGTGAGACCAGGAGTGAAAAAAATCAACTTCTCAAAGACGTGCTGACGCATGTGTGCGGCCCTCCGCCTTCCGCAACTTCCGCAAGTCGGGCAGGGGCGGGGACCTCTGACGCAGCGCCTGATGGCCCGCCTGATGGCCCGCCAGATGCTAGCTCTGGGAATGTGATGACTGTGGACCAGCAGGATACGCAGATTTCCATAGAGCTTGCTCAGGATGCTTTAGATGAGGATGGGATTGGAGTTGTTGAGGACCCTGACGCTCCCGGCGCTGATGAGGCAGCGTTTCTGGATGGGGAAGACTTGGAAGCGGGCGATGTGCCTGAGGAGTGTGCGCTGGCTGAGCGCGGCGATGAATCCCAGATCCTTGCCCCAGCTGACGCGCGTCAGGGGCACGAAATGGTTGACGAATCCCAGACCCTTGTCCCTGCGGACGTGCTTGAGGGGCTCGCTTGGGATGAGCAGGATGAATCCCAGACCCTTGTCCCTGCGGATGCGCCGGAGGAGTTTACGGTGATTTCCCAGACCATGGCTGTAGCTGATGAGCTTCACGAGTGTGAATTGCTTGAATCCCAGACCCCTGCCCCAGCTTATGAGCTTCAGGAGTGCGCAGTGGTTGCGCGCGATGAATCCCAGACCGTTGCTGTAGCTGATGGGCTTCACGAGTCTGAGGTGCTTGACTGCGGCGATGACTCCCAGACCCTTGCCCCAGCTAATGCACTTCAGGAGCCTGCAGTGGTTGAGTGCGGTGATGAACCCCAGACCCTTGCCCCAG
>CAJNIZ010006047.1:93203-117680 GCA_905231905.1 Symbiodinium pilosum
AGACATAGTATATATTGTAAGTATACATTAGGGTCTGTAGAGGTTACTCAGCTTCATCCATGCATGTGGGAGGGTTTCCAGGCGCTTCCAGGCCGTTCCAGGGGCTCCAGGAGCTTTCAAAAAGCCTCGCTGAAATTTCATGCGGGATGGTCATGCTGGACTAGGCCACCCGGGGGGGGGGGTGGGGTGTGCCAGGTTTGCGGCGTGTCTGCAAAGGGGGAGTAGAGGGGGTTTTAAAGGGATCTGATCGCCCTGAGGCTGGATGCCTCGGCCAATTCTTCGAAAAGTTTATATAGGGCTTAAGGGCCTACAGGGCTTATGAGGGTTACAGTGCTGTGCTAGCTAAGGATGCTTTGTCTCGTGTTGTGGAGGCTTCCTCCATACAGCAGCTTCAAAGCTAGACCCCAAACGAATTTGCTCAGTATAAGCACACGGCCAGCGTGACGATATCAGCAGTGCTACTCAGCTGTATCGGTATAGGTTTGTGAGCACATCAGTTTGCAACACACGCAAGCAGTTAATCAATCCTCAGGTGCAGCCTTGCCGAATGGCAAAATATGTTGGAGAGAGCTCCGTACTACCTCTCGGACATGCAGGCAGACGTGATTCCAGACGCTGGATACCGCTTTCTGCGCTTTGCGAAGGCTGCATCCCTGGATGCCCTAGAGCGCAATGAGATGCACTGGCACACCACCCCGAAGCATCACGCTTCCCGGCTAATACTCGATTCTAGAAAGTCCCCCTATACCCGCCCAACCATGATATAACCGATCAGGTCATGATGGAAATGTGCGATGAAATGCGGATCGAGAAGTGGAATTGCAGAGCATTCCACAACTTTTCGGAGGAGGACCTCATGGGGGTGCTGAAAGCAGCAGCACGCCAAAATGCGGGGAAAGGATTCGAGCGCAAGATGCTTCGCTCTTCTCTGCTCAGGCCTTTACTGGTTTACTTGAGCGAGTGCTGTAGGGCCTCATTTCGGGTATATGTTGGCCATTGGTATTCATTTTTTCAAGGATGCCTAGTAAGACCTAGTAAGGACCTCAAATCCAATTCTCTGTATGTAGCCCGGTAGCTTTCACATAAAGGCATGTACGTCATAAGCCAGAAAGATCCCCATGAAAGATCTGTCCTGCTGCACCCTGGAGCGTCCGACCCTTTTACAACCAATTTACCCAGAGCTAGGTAAGTCTGAAGCCCTGGCCAGGTTAAGCTGGGGAAAGTGAGCTTGAGCCCTGTGGAAAACCTGGAGGCCTGCATCATCAGCAGCAGCAAAAGTGCGCCCATGCAGCAGCCGCGGGGAGTAGGTAGCATGGGACATGTTCAGGAAACCAAAGTGACGTGGTGAAAGCTAATCAACCAACAGAGAAGAGGACCCGGGTAGAGTTGGATTCTACTGCTTGCATCCCACAGCAAATGATGTCTCAGCAGAGCCACCCCAAGGATTTGCGCAGGAACCCGTGGCCCTGCTGCCATGCCTCTACTAGTGGACTGCTACTGCATTGCCATATCTTGGCTGCAGAAAAATTCTTGGAAGAAAATGCTGAGAAACAAAGTCGGGCATAGATGGCTCCATGGTGAACCTGATAGAGAACTTATGATTGAATGGGTGCAGCGAGCACCAATTGGGGAGCTCTGGCACAGGGACGAAGATCTGTGGCTGGAAATCATACAGCGCCATGCGCATGGCGTGCTGCTTGTGAACTACATTGATCAGCAATATGAAGGCCTCCGTCTCACGTTTGGGGACTTGAATGCCATGGATTAGTGTGGGTGAACCGGAAAAGGAGATTCCGCCCGTCTTGCGGTGCTACTTGAAGATTCAGGGTGGCTATGCTGTACTTTCAGTTATGCTTTGGACCCGTATTACCCATACTTAAGCAACCTTAGGGCATTTCTAAAGGTGTTCTATGTTCTATGTACAGGCTATACCCACCTGGAATCTTCAAGCGCTTATCCACACCATTGCCCCAAGTGCTCCTGGAAAATTGTCTTTGCGGACAACCCTTGTTGGAACTAACATATCGTTCCCGGAAAAAGTGGGAACCAAAGGCCAGTTACCTCCCCAGAGTGTCCTTGGGAAGGCTTGGGTGAAGCTAGGAGTGAAGTTTAAGTGGACTCTTTGTGGGCGTGGAGGTGCCTACAGTCCAAACGGCTGTCTCGCCTCGGTTTCCTCGCCCGTCATCTCGCATCAAGGATGGGATGGCGACGCAACGTGCTCAGGGTGAGTGATGCAGGGGCATTAGCAAGTGCCGCCTGTGGGCTGCGACAAATATCTGAGGGACCTTTCAGCCATGAGGCCTCAACCTTATCTGAGCTATAGTCTAAACTCCAGGTATCCCCCCCATTACCCCTATACTACTCCCCTTTTAAGGGGTTTAGACTACAGCTCATCTAGCATTTGAGGGGCATTCCCTGTAATACCAGACGAGGGCGCAACCAAACAGGGTTGCACCTAAACTCTGCTTGCTAATGGTCTGACCATATCCGCGTGTAGGGTTAGGGTTTAGGGCTTAGGGTTGGGGACCAGCTTTATGAGCCATTCGTCCATTCCCTGCTTAGCTACCAGGAAGTGATGGCGGCAGTCATGGGCTAAAGCACTTGAGCCAAACTGGGCGAGTACACTGAACTAGTGATAATAACAGTAGTACTAGAAATAATGCTAGCAAAGCATGATAAGAGCAATAATGACATAATAAGAACACGAATACTAGTAATAATGATACTGGCAGTAGTAAAATCCATGGTAAGAATAATAACGGCAATAAAAATCATGGTAACAGTAATAGTACTACCAATGCTCCAAGAGGCCCAAGTACCCGGTAAGGGAGCTCACACGACGCACAACAAGCATGTACATATGGAGCAAACCCTGCATGACCTCAAATACTTGAACCCTACGAATTAGCGTACTAGAGTATACAAAGGGTCATGCAGGATTTTGTCCATGCACAACATGCTGGTACCAGGACCTTTTGGCCAATTCATGGCCTGAAACCCTAAACCCTACGCTAAGAAGGGTCTGGGCTTGTAAGTCAACTCTGGGCGCACGCAGGGACAAGATCACACACGATAGCTGCATCGGATGTAGGGTTCAGGGTTCATCGGCTTTGGAGTTTTGAGTTTCGGGCCTGGCCTAGTGCTTGCAAATGAAGACTTAGCATTGGTCTCAAGACCTTCGGGACCCGCAAAAAGAAAGGGGACCCCAAAACGGGGATCTGCGCTAAACTCATTCGAAATTGCAATTGCAATAGCCTTGTCTACATGGTGTGGAGTATCGAAGTATCAGAAATCAGCATGCAACAGCTTATTCGCTGCCCCGCAGTTTGCAAGCACAACATACCTAAACCCCAAAAGTATGTGAAAGGATAGCCCTCAACCCAGTATAACAGCCTTAAAGGCCATTATTTCACATACTTTTGGGGTCCAGGTAATACAAAGTCATCAACCTAAACAATTTTTCTGAGCGCAGCTGGCTTGTGCAGGCATGAAACCGAAAGCGAGGCTAGGGTCTGCTTGGAGCAGAAAAGGGGGTCAGGGTTTAGGGTTTAGGGGTTTAGGGTTGAGAGTTTACGGGTTTAGGGGGCAAGTGGCCGTCTTGTTCCAGAAAGTTTCCTAGGCCCCAGGCCTCCCTAACAGAGCCTAAAGCCCTAAACTCTAAACCCTAAAGTCCTAAACCCTAAACCCTACCCTAAACCCTGAACCCTGAACCCTATGCTAAACAAATTGTTGGGAGAAATTGCTAAGCTACACACTGATACCCCTGTCACCCTCCCAAGAAGGTTGAAACCTTCTCAGTGCTAGATGTTCAGCTGCATGAGGTTTGAGGTGTAGGGTTTGGGGCTTAGGGCTCAGGGCTGGGAATATTTGCAGTCTCTGCAATATGGCGGTCATACAGGAACATAGAATCCTGCTCCCATGCGGGATCCTTCTAATATAGTGGCCCAAAAAAACTGCCTGTATGTTTTGAGGTTTATCTCAAATTCCTAGCTTAAGCCCTCAACCCTTGACCCCTAAACCCTGAACCCCCAGACCCTAAACCCATACACCCTAATCCCCTAAACCCTGAAACCTATACTAAAAGGAATCTAGGTTCGTGCTGTTGGCAAGCATTTGGGCCCTTCTAGCAGGCTTTCGGGTTTAGGGGATTTGGGGGGGGGGCTTGTAAGCTTATCGTACAATCTACTGCTCGTCAATGGTTTGGGCTGACAAATTCGTCTTGGCACAGTGGTCGGGTCGAGTGTAGTGGATAGGCGGTTTAGGGTGTAGAGGTTAAGGAATCTGAGTTTAAGGTCAATTTCGGACAGCCATTCCGATGTAATCCTTCTCATATGGCATATGGTGCAAAGGACCAGAAGAGGACATTACAACTCTAAACCCCGCAGCGTTTAGGTATCCCACAGAAGACTCGCAAATTGCCTGATGCCTCTTCTGCTGGGTGGATCCAAGTCTACACTGACATGTTCCCCAGAAAGCCCAATATCCTGCAATTAATTTGGGAATATACCATAGATCATGCTAGGACCCCTATAAAAAGATTTAAGGTATATCCCTTAATTGAAGGATATTGGGTTTTGTCGAGTCTCAGAGCTACTCGTCAATCTCCTCGATCTCATAGCCAGACTGGGCATCGTCGGGCAGGAAATCTTATAGGTGTCACCCTGCCTATTTACCCGACAAAACCCTACAACTTTGATTAAGGACCTACTGTAGAGGGGCCCAGGTTTAGGACCTTGGAGGGGAGATCCTCACACCGGCCTAAGAGTTCAAGCTTGGAAGATCAGTCGAGCAAAAGTCCCCCTTAAGTAGATAGAATGTGGGGTATTTGGGGATCTTATTTTAGAATACCCAAAGCCATATTCTATCTACTTAAGGGGGACCATACGCTTCAGAGACTCGGGGAACGTGCGAATGCTGCGTCATTGCGGCGTAACACGTGCTCTCGTGCTGAGCTTGGACCCTGGTCTCAGAGCGCCGCCGCTTCGCTCCCAGTTGGACGCCGCAGATTCTCATCGCATCTCCGTCTTGCCCAAGCAGTAGCCTAAGGGTCCAAGGACCCAAATAACAGGGGTTTAGGGCCCAAATACTATGATATTAAATGGTATTTGGGCCCTAAAACCCTGTTATTTGGGCCCTTGGACCCTAAACCCTAAACCCTATATATCCTCCTACAACCCCTTTAAAGGGACCCTATTATTTGGGTCCTTGGACCCTTAGGGGTAACAGAACTAACCATCCTTCTGGTCGGAGGCTCCTGGTTGTCAGCTCACCGGTGGCCTCTGCAGCAGAGACAAGGACAGAATCATCATATGAACTATAGTGTAAACTCCTGAAATGGGGGTTATATAGGGGGGTAGATATGGGACTATTATGGGGGTTATTAAGGGGGATACTAGGAGTTTAGACTATAGCTCATATATTTGCCCAAAGCCTGTATCACAGTCATTATTACCAGAATCCAGCATACCTAATTTTTGGGTACTTGGACCCTAAACATTTAAGCCTATATATCCCTTTAAAGGAACCCAACGTTGGGGGTACTTTGGATTTTGGATTTGGGGTTTGGGGTTTTACCACGCTTCGATTATAGTAGCATCTGGGATCCCAAGACGACCGACTTAGGTGCCTGGACCTTCTAGGTCTTCTCAAAGAGGCTCTGAATATGGCTCACAGCTCATTCCATCTCCTTCACCAACACGTATTCCATTCAAGTGAAGGGTTTAGCATGGTTTAGCGGTTGGTTGAAAGTTTCTGGGGCCCTGGGGTGTAGTTACTACTTAGAACTGTGCTTATACCAACCCTTACAGCCCTCATTAATTAGGGTAACTTACATGGGTCCATTGAAGCAAGTATCAACAGGGTTAGAAGCCCAGTTATTAGGAGTTACTAAGTCGCATGGGCCTGCAAGCAGTGTCGCTTATCATTGAGGCATCCACAGTGTAGGGCCTTTGGCTTGTTAAGCTTATATGCTTTCGAACATACTCTCCCCCCCCACCCATCCACAAACAAAAATTACATGTGTAAGTTATGTACCCGCGCCCACATGTGAGCGCACCGCCAGCATCTACTCCTAACCTTGGACCCTAAATTCTAAGTCTCCAAACCCTAAACATCTAAACCCTTAAGCCGTGAGAGTCCCTGAAGTTCAGCCCTTAACCCCTAAAGCTCTGAACTCTTAAACCCTCTAAGCCCTTAGCCTGTAAACCCCTAAACCCCTGAAACCCTGCACCCCGAAACCCCTGAAGCCCTGCATCCCGAACCCGAAACGCAAAACCCCAAACTCTAAACCCTAAATCCTCAACCCAAAAATCCCAAACCCTAAATCCTTGAACCCTGAATCCTAAACCTTAAATCCCAAACCCTAAATCCTTTCACCCTGAATCCGAAACCTTAAATCTAAAAAATCTACATCTTTTCACCCTGAATCCCAAACCTTAAATCCCAAACCTCAAACCTTTTGGGTCCCCTAGGAGAACCCTAAACCCTTAAACCCTTAAACCCCTAGACCCTAAACCCTGGAGCCGCCTCGAGCTCCTCGAGTATGGGGGAGCCTCGCTTCCCTCCGCTGGCCACCTGCATGGAACTACGTTTTGGTTCAAGAGGGTTTAGGGTTTAGGGTTGAGGTTTTAGGGTTTAGCGTTTAGGGTTGAAGGTTTAGGTTTTGGGGTTTAGGATTCGGGAGTTAAGGCTTTAGGGTTTGGGGGTTTAGGGTCTAGGAGGGTTTAGAGCCAAGATGTTAAGGGTTTAGGGGTTCAGGTTTAGGCCTAAGGTGTTAAGGGTTTAGGTTCAGACAGCTGAGGGTTTAGGATTTATGCCCCAATAATAGAGAATCAGATGGACAAGAAACTGGAAACTGACAGGGACACCTGGTTTACATGTGGGGTCACAGGGATCACGGAACGTAGCAGCCTGAATCTTAGTACACATATCATTTCCAGGTCTATACCGTAATTTGAACCAAGAATCTAGAGAAACCCTAAGCCATAAACCCCACGATGCTAGCAAATATTTAGGCCCTACAGCACGCACTTTTAAGAAACCCTAGAACCTGAACCCCAAACCCTAAACAGCGTTTGGGGGGGGGGGTGGGTACAGGGTTAGGGTCTAGAAGTGTAGGGGTTTAGGGGCATTCAAGCCTCCAGCTTTAGGGATTCAGAGGTTAAGGATCTAGGGGTTTTAGGGGCGTCCAGATTTCAGAGTTTGGTGATTTTGGTGTCAGGGTGTAGAATTTGTTTTCCCCATTCTTGAAGGGTGAGAATTTAGGGGTTTTGGGGTTTCAGGGTTCGGAATGCCCTGATTTTTCTGGCTGAATGGTCGAGGGTTTAGGGTTTGCAGTTAGCATATCTATGTACAGTTTAGAGGGCTCTATCTAGACGACGGTTGGGGTGGCTCAAATCACGGGATCCAGAAAACCTTGCTCACCTCCGACACTGTGCTCTAAGAGATGCAAGGTGTGAGCATTGATGATTTGTGTGGCTTTTGGCCTCTCATTTTCAGAAAAACCATATATATTGCATGGGGGATCACAAGGCGGGGCGGCAACCGTGATGGTCCTGAAGATACTGGGATCAAAAACTCCTCCGTGCTTAGCCAGTTTACAGATTGGGGTGACCTATGGTGATCTCAACCCTGCACTCAGTACAATATGACCTTCATACAACTCCTATGTGTTCCTCGTTATGAGGGTGCATGTAGAGAAATATTTAGCTGGGACTTTAGGGACACCTGTGGCGTTTCAAAATTTGCTAGTCTGTGGTACGTGGATGAACAGACAGTGACATGGGCTGCTGAAAACGATTCCATAAGGTCTACTTAAAAATTTCTCAACCTTAAATGAAATATAGTTTAAACCCCTAGTATCCCCCTTAATATCCCTATGGTAGTCCCCTAAATAACCCCCTTTCAGGAGTTTAGACTATAGCTTCAATGGAAATTTGAAGGCTGGAAGCCAAGACCATGAAGCAGGGTCTCGTGAGAAGACGGGTGCCCCCCCTCCGGCCCCGCACTCTGGCAATCCTGAAACTCTAGGGTTCAGGGTTTGAGGGTTTAGGGTATACAGTTTTGGGATTTAGGTTTGTAAGGTTTAGCTGACTAGCTACTCCTGATAGAGCTTCACTAATTCGTTCCCTCTTGTTGGGGAGCCGGGTGGGCCTGGACGGGTGGGGTGTTCATGGTGCGACGGATCGACAGGTTCTGAAGCCCTGCCTCGTTCGAGAGCAATTTAGAAGATAAGATGCACGGGAAAACCACGGGGTTAGGGTTATATATTGGATATAGGGGTTATATAGAGATTATATAGGTTATAATGCAAAAGAAAATGGAAACTACTATTTAGGGTTTAGGGTTTGGGGTCTAAACGCCTTAAAGACGGGTTATGGTTTAGGTTGGGGGCATGGCGCCAAGGGTGAAAGGATGGGAATCCCTCTCAGAGACTCCTCCACCACCTCCCACAGGTCGTTCAGCTGCTGCTTAGCAGTCATCTCCGCACCAGGATCGGGCAAGGCCTCGTTGCTGAGACCTCTGATCGCAGCTGGCTCCATGGCCATCTTAGCCTTCATGTTTCATCACCCTAAACCCCAAATCCTATACCCTATACCCCATGCCAACCCTAAACCCAAATCCCCAAACCCTAAACCCTAAGTCCCAGTCTTGATCGTCGTTTGTCTCTGGCCTGACATTCTGTTGGGCGTTGGGCTACAGCGACAAGGCATTGGAGGATGGAGGGCTCTTTGCCCTGGGATCTGCGAGACTGGAAGGCTTTTGGGTTGAGGGTTTAGGGTTTAGGGTATAAAAATTCACTCGCCGTGTGCCAGCTAAAGCTCCAGCAAATCCACCTAGAGGCCTTCCAAATCATTCACAACAACTACTGGGGGTGAAGCCCTAAACCCCAGCCCTAAACCCTAGACCATTAAGCCCTAACCCTAAACCAAAAGCCCTAAACTCCAAACCCTAAACCCCAAGCCCTAAACCCCAAGCCGTAAACCCTAAGGCCTTAACTCCAAAACCCAAAACCCTGAACCTGGTCTATTTGAGGAGCTGCCTCAAACGTTGTTCGCAATCGCTTTGCGAATTTTTGCTTGTCCTCTCCACTCATTGGCGTCGAAGGGTTGAGGGTTTATGGTTTGGGGAGAGGAAAGGGGCAACAACGACCCAGCTGGTGGGGACATGCGCGATAATGTTGACTTCGCATCAGGGACTCAATCCACATTTATGAAATCCCGCCAATGGAACACAATTATGACAACACCCGCAGCCATAATATTCCGAGAGAATATTTTTTGCAGGACAACGATTTTAACTTCTACATCCTTATGCCGGGCTCCCTTAGAACGGAGGGAGATAAATCAAGCAGGTCAGACGTAATTGAGTTCATTGCGTTTCGCCAGAAGTCATCGTCACCTAACTGCTCTGCCACAAGCCGTGGTTTAGATGCTAACATTCTACTACGGCCATGTTCTGCAAGAATCCCCTAAGCCTTAAAGCCTCCACACTAAAGCCCCTCTAAACTCCAAACCCCCTACACATAACCAAACCCTAAACCCTAAACCCTAAACTTGCAGGAGCCTCCAGGTTGCTATACATCACCTGCAACCCGTTTTCCAATTGTCCCTGAACACACCCGGTTTAGGGTTTAGGCCTTTTCTGAGACGATCTTCCAGAAGCCCTTGGCAGTCCTCCCGCATCATCTCCTTAGAAGTGCTGGTGCACACTGCTTCCGGTTGAGGGTGTAAGGATCAGGGATTAAGGGGGTTGAAGGTTCATGGTACCTTGTAAGTATGTGCTTCTAGCAAGCTAATCACCCTACTTCCCGAAGTGGTTGTCTAGGTCATTGCAAAGCTAAGCATGGTTATAAACCCAGATAGAAGTAGTCATCAGATCCCATGAGACTTCAAGCGTTGTTTAGGGGAAGGGAATATGGAAAAGAGAATGGACATTGCTATACTTATCAGGGTTTAGGGAGAAAGGGAGTCTTGGTACTATGATAAGGGCATATACCCCAAAACCCTCAACCATAAACACTAAAGCCTAAACCCAAATTATGGTGATTCACTCCCCGAACTTCGTCTTAATTAAGCAAAATCTCAGAAGTTGCCCTCAGCATACGCGGTTTTCAGTCCAGGGTTTAGGACATAAACCCTAAACCTAATTCCTACACCCTGAACCCTAAACCCCAAAAACCCTGAACCCTAAACCCTAAACCGAACCACGGCAGGTCCCACAGCTCTACCCGGACCCTACAGACAGAGTTTAAGCAGCAGTTTTTTTTTTTTTAATACTCCTGGTGGGTATATATCACAGTATACTTTATTTATGATATGACATTATAATATATCATGTCATATTGTATGCCATTATAGTACATCATACTATATTGATCTACATATTATGTGTATTATCATATTTTGTATACATATTATCTATAATATAGTCATTGTATATATGTATATATATATATATTTTTATATATGTCTCTTTGAACTTGCCGTTAAGAAGCTAGGGTTCTGACCTGATCCCATCTGCATGCTACTACTATCCACACTTCAAGAACCACATTTACAGTCATAGGGTTCCAGCAAACACCTGAAACAAAACAGGGGGCAAAGAGTCTTGTGTTTTGGGCGTTCATGGATTGGAGTTGCGGGTTCAGGTCTTAGGATTTAGTAGCCCAGCTATGCCTGAGTTTGCATATACTACGCCCTGCACTTCAGCCATGTCATCTCGACACATCTCTGTTTCCGCTTATAGTGTGTCCCTAAGGGTCCAAGGACCCAAATAAGGCTTTAGGGTCCCAATACCAAAAATGATATAGTATTTTGGTCCTAAACCCGTATTATTTTTCGGGTCCTTGGACCCTAAATAGTAGATTCCATTTTCTTTTCCATTATCCCTATATACCCCTATGTGACCTAAACCCTAAGCCCTATGATATACCCATTCATGCTGGGCAAGGTGCGATGAGATACTCGGTCTCCCTGATGTGGTGGGCTACCTGTTGGCAGCTCAAGACTAGGGTGTCCAACATGAAGGCATGGGTAGGGCATCAAGTAGGGTGTAGGGTTTAGGGTGTAGGGTTGGGGGGCTGGCAGGGGTGTAGGGAATCTCTTCGCACTCAGATACTTGCGAAGGCCTCAGCGTTGGGGCTTCGGTATTGCAGGTGAAAAACGTAGAAGCACAAGCACAAAAGATGAAGGAAGCCTTAAACCCTGAACCCTAAATCCTAAACCTTAAACCCTAAGCCCTAAATCCTAAATCCTAAACCCTAAACCCTGAATCCTAAACCCCGAAACCCTAAACCATTTCTTTATTTGGAAGCTTCAGGGAGTCCCTACAGGAAAGTCTCAGGCAGTCCTCAGAGATGGATCCCATTGACACGAGGCCTCCTTGAGGATTCCAAAATAAACAAACCCTTGATAGAATATGGGGTATATGGGATCTTATTATAGTATACCCAAAGCCATATTCTATCTATTTAAGGGGGAATATAGGCCCAAATCTCTCAACCCTACATCCTTTAATCCCTGGTCCCTAAACCCTCCAACCCAAATCCGTAAACTCCTAACCTATAAGGCCCGCAACCCAAATCCTGAAAAATCTGAAGTGCCGAAAAACGCACCTGGTATGGCACGATGTAGCAGGGAATCGCTGGTGCCAGCACCATGAACCTGCGCGAGTTTAGTTGTTTTTAGGGTTTAGGGTTTAGGGACTTCGGTTGCGAGGTTTAGGGTTTACGGACTTGGGTTGGGAGGTTTAGGGCCAAGTTTAAGGTTGAGGGGCCTTTTTCATGAGGTTAATCGTGTTTGAGGGGTACAAAAGTGTACGGTGCATGCTAAAAATCCTGCATGACCCTCAATACCCCATACCTTGCGAATGATGGTATTATGGTATATTATAAAGGGCATGCAGGAGTTCGAGCATCAGCAGTAGGACCCCTTTTTCGAAGCTGCCATCTACATAGGTTTAGACTTGTCAAGTTTTCTTCAAGTGCACAAGATGTTGTAGATTCCAATCTACATGTTTTCTGCCTATGCTTAAACGACGAGGGTCAGGCTTCAAAGTTCAGAGCAAGAAGAATACTTCAAAGACAGATCATTGGATTTGCCAGCCTGTAAACTCTTGGTGAACGTTAAAAAACCTCATCCAAAGTCATGAGTCGCATACCCTCAGGTGGAAGAACTAGAAAACCCCGTGAACCTTAAACTCCTAAAGCCTGGACCTTCTCTACTTGTGTACTGATATACACGTATACACATTCGTATCTTTGTATATCCCTAGGGCTCTCTTGGGCTATGTGACTAGAGGGTATATAGAACCCAATTCCCAGTATTTAAGAAACCGGGAGCCCTAGGGTATACTCACATGCAAAACCTTAGTAGGGCTGTGGTCTGGCTTTGTCGCTTCAGGGTTTGGGATTTGGGCTGTTGGGTTTTGAACCCTAAGCTCTATAAACCCTGACCCCTAAATCCTAAACCCTAAGCCCTTAAGCCCAAAAAAAAACATGGAGTCTCTGTTCCAGAGCCCCGAAACCTTTGACGCACTCAACATACGAGCATGCCCGTGGCTGCTTTTGGCAGGCTGAAACTGGATTAGGCTTGTTGACCCGAAACTAAACCCCAAGGTCTAAACGGATCAGCACGATTTTTCCCCTCCGTTAACCTTCTTCGCAAGCTTGCGCAAAGCTGCACTCCGCGGCGAAGGAGCAGGTAATGGATGGGTTGAGGCTAGTGGGCGCAAGGGTTTAACAAGGTTGGGGGATTGAGTTTCAGGTTTCCAGGTCTGGGTACTCAGCACAAAGTGTGTTTGTAGGGTTAGAGTTTAGGGGTTTCGGGGGAATTGCGGTGCATAGAGGCACAGGTAGATGGAGCAGGGAGCCATTCACCATCCACAAACCTACATGCAACCCCACATTGTCTCCCTGGTGCTTAGCAGGGAATGGGGGAATGGATCCCTATAGTAGTCCCTACATAATCCCGAATAATCATCCCCATAATCCATTCCCCCATTCCCTCCTAAGCACCAGGAAGTTGTAATGGAAGTTCATCAACATTCCCACGCCCGAAAAAGCAATTGTGGAAAATAATGTATGCCCCTCATATTTTCCTTCTTGACCTACAGGAACCCTACAGACTTTCCCCTAACGACCGTCAGATCAGCCCCCAATATGCAGGCCTATGAAAGAACAGAAGTCTGTATATAGATTTGGGGTTCCATCTTGGTTGGGAGGACAGACTCTAACAAACATGAAGCCCTGGACCCTAAATTCTGGAATGCCTAACCCCGAACACCCCTAAACAGTAAATCTGCATTGTAGATCCGAAATCCCTAACCCCTGAAGGCCCCATGTTCCTCAGGAGGTGAAACGGAGCGGCGGCTGCAACTAGTTTTCTCATGCCATGAACTGACACCTCAGCTCGCGGGACTGAACGACATCAGAATTTCTCAAAAGAGGCGTACCTAGGAAATGCTAGGACATCGCCCGCCTTAGGGATTGCTTAAGGACTGTTCTGATGGACTGCCAGGTGAATTCCCTCTCCGATTTTTTCTTTCAGAGCTTAGGGTTTGAGGTCTAGGGTTTGGAGTTCTGATTCCTCACTCCCCAGGAACATGTGCAAACACATTCCTCTAAACATGCATATAGAATCTCCAGCGCAGTTGAAAAGCAAAGCCGGGAGAATGTGTCAAGTGCGTGTATGTGTTGGGGGGGTGGGGGGGGCGTTGGTACTGAATTCCTTGGGCCTCCAGAGCCGACTGCATACATGTAGAGCACTGAATTTGCAAAGGTGTGTCTCTAGGGGCAACAAGGCCCCGCCCACGATGATACTGTTCTTGTAGTATTGGGCTAGTGCTTCAGTGACTTCATGAGACCAGTACGATGCCTCATGCATTGTATCTTCAGGTTTTTTCAAATGTATCTGAAGCTTTTTTCCTGAAACGAAAGCCTGCGTACCACATCTGGAGCTTTTCTCCTCTAAAAAGGCACAATTACACTCTGTGGTCAGCAGACAAAGGCTGCGAAGTGAGGGGAAAACCTCAGAGAACTCACAAAGCTCAAGATGCTAGACACAAGGCTAGCTGAGCTGTAGTCTAAACTCCTGGTATCCCCTTCATAACCCCGATAATGCTGCCCTACATAATCCCTATATAACCCCTTTTAAGTTGTTTAGACTATAGCTCAGGTTTGATTCTCTCAACAAATCCCTTCGATCTGCCCCGCCTCTACAATGACAAATACACCCTCATAGAAATCCAGCTAGCTAAGCTGTAGTCTAAACTACTCAAAGGGGGTTATAGTATAGGGAACTGAATAAGGCTCCCATTATAAGGCTGGTTTAGACGATGGCTCATATTGGGAGGCACAAGAGATGTTATAGGGTTGGTGTGTGTGGATTATCGCTTCAAGGGGAAGATGTGAAGTCTCGTGCCGCATTTACTGGGTCTCGCGCACATTCTGCATTGGCAATTTCTGGTTGGACCCATTGATCTCTACCTCTGCAGAGGGTCGAACGCTTCAGGGCTTTTGGGGTTTCGGGTTCCGCGGGGGCTTACCCGTTAACTACCTCCAAGCCTAGTCCCGTTGAAGCCTATGCTCCCAACCCTCCTTATTCCCCCTTGAACGAAGACAGAACCCTTGTTACAGTTACATCTGCTTGAGCTATAGACTAAACTCCAAGTATCCTCTTAAAAAACCCCATAACCCCATTTACGGAGTCTAGACTTCAGCTCATATAATAAACAAGGAAACCCACCCACACCCCAAAATGTACGAAGAATCCTTAACCGAAATCGTAAATGCAGAAAGAATCCAAATCCTGCACACAAATACTCCCAGCCCCCTAAGAATAGATAATCCCCCCTAACATATAATGGGATCACCTTGCGGGGGGTTGATTATGCAGAGCGTGGGTGGGGTTTCATTACAATGGGGGCGGGCATTAGTAGAAAGGATCCCTATAGCCTGGACGTAAAAAGTGTAAAAAGATTCCTCCCTGAGGTTCGTGGTTTAGGGTTTAGCTGTATCTTAGGTGGATCCCCCCACCCTGTAAGAGTAACTTTAAGGGATAGTGGTGATTATGCTAGGGTCCTCTTGTATTCCTTTCATACCACTACATATCAACAGTTTCCCTGGTGTGCAAACGAAAGCGCCATGATCCTTATTAGAGGGGCCCCCAGGAAGGAGACCGCAGACTCGAATCTTCGGGAAGCCCCGCATGCTGGGACTTTCATAAGCCCTAAACCCTAAATCCCTTAGTCTGCACATCTGCCATTAGCCATTTATGTGGTAGTTTCCCAAAATTAGGGACCCCAACATAAGCCCTAATATACTATAGTCCTTATTATTGGGACCCCCAAAAAGGTACCCCAATTTGGGGAAACCCCCATGTATGGCAGCTCGATAGCCTCCACTTCTCCGGCATTCACATCCCTCTTCACGAGCTTCACGACGTCTCCTGCGCGGTCTTAGTGTATATGTAGGGCTTGGGGCTAGGGTTTCGGGGTTAGGGTTTGGGGTTTAAGGTTTAGGGTTCGGGGTTTAGAGCAAGGTTAAGGGCTTGGGGACTAAGGTTTGGGGTTTACGGTCTAGGCCTTGGGTTCAGGGTCTGTGATTTAGGGCTGAGGGTTGGGGGTCTGTGTAGGGTTCAAAGCTTTTTGAAGGTTTAGGGTCTCGAGGAGTTTAAGGCTTGGTGACTGTTTTAGGGCTTATTTGCATTGGCAGCAACGGTTTTCGGGCCTACCCAAACCACTCGAAAGGCCAAATCTAAGCCTGAACCCAACAATGATCGGTACACGGCCAGTACTTATGAAGTAAAATTCCCTAAGCCCCAAACCCTAAATCCCATTTAGGGTTCCCTTGCTTACTTTGGGCCCAGGCTCGTCCAACAACCCCAGGCGGGCGCACCCAAAGGCCCTTAACATCCAACTACCCAACTACCCAACGCAGTTTAACTTAATGACTGTAAGGCAAGGCTTAAAAGACTGCATCTTGGACCTGGCGTAGGGGTTGAAGAATTTGGGGTCAGGGTACTATGGTACGACGTTTACCCCTGCTAAAGCCCTAAGCCCCAAACACGTCCGTCTAGAAAGTGTGATTTTTGGGACGTGGTTGCATGTATTTGTGCCCGGCACATTAGCCAGCCCGCAAAAACCCTTTAACTCTTCTCTTCTCACCACATCATTGCTAGAATATTGGGCTTGAGGCCTTGCAATCTGGAGATTTTTGGGTCAACTCTATTCTGCTTGACATAAAAAACACAATACGGACGCTGACTAATTACTCTATCATAACCACAATCCTTGAATCGACCCTGATACTACCCTAAATCCCAAGACCACCCAAGTTTAAACCCGGTCTGTCTACTTGAAGGTTCATGCAAGTTAGCGGCGACTTGTTACCTGAAGCACACTGCGCCACAAATACTCGCCCTAACTAGACTTGTGTAGCTTACCTCAGCAGTACGGTCGTATGCCCAGTTAGAAAGAGTCATTAAGTCCCATGAACCTCCCAGTGCTATCCCAACTCTTAAAACCACGCCACAAAACAATCTAAACCCAAAATCACAAATCACAGGGATCCTTTGTTGGTGCCGCGGATGATCTGCACTTCCTGGCACTGTCCGCTGACGCGAGGCCTCACAATCACAAATTGCATACCCGGTTTAGGGTGTTATCTAAGGCTAAACCCTAAACCCTATACACCCTATATAGCTTCATGGTTTAGGGTTAAGGGTTTGGGATTTCAGGGTTTGGGATTTCAGGTTTGTGCTTCAGGTTGGGGGCTTCCGCCCTCACCCTTACAAAGGCCCCCCGGGCCCCTTATTACTATTATCTACTATCATTTCTGCTCTAACTACTACTACTATCATTAGTCTTATTACTACTATTACTATTTTGCCTCTTTCTTACGCGTATTGTGGTTCAAGACTCCTCACGCAATCGATGTGTTCGATGCCTCAAACGGACCTCAAAAAATGACACTGGCGGATATTCAGGTCCAAACGACAGGGAGCAAGCATTTCTGGATGCTTTGGAGGTCTCATCCTGTAGCTTTCCAAAAATTTGATTCACGGTCCAGGGGCCCAATTTCTACCACAAGATACCCACAATCGCAAAACCCTCAACCTTAATGGGTTCCTACACCCCCTATCATGCGAACCCCAGAATGAAACCCCCTTGTTGATGAAACTCCCACTTACAGCCTAAACCCTAAACCTCGAACCTTAAACTCTAAACCCCAACCCCAAACCCTAAACTCTAACCCCAAACCCGAAACCCTAGACCCTACACCCTGAGGCGTGAAGCAGTGCGAAGTCTGAGGACTATTTCAAGTCCAAGCACCTACATACGGTGGATACTAACAATCCTGCATCGCCCTAAGTATAGTATATAACTATAGGGAATTATAATGCTATAGTATAGTAAGGTCCTGCAGGAGCTTTAGTATCAACATTCGGAACCCATTTGAGGTAGCAATACAATCTTTTCAGGTACAGTTCCCCCTGAAGACTGCGGTCCTCTCAAAGAAGGGGGCTATGTGAAGCTCTGTGCGGGTGAGGCGGGAGGGCATTTGCTTCATGAGAATCCCTACCCAAGGCCTCCCGGACGGATTTCTGAACTAGGATTGTAACACGCCTGACCTGGAAATTGATTTGGCAAACCTACACTCTGCGTTAGTGAGCCATAGTCTAAACTCCCAGTATCTGCCTCAAGAACCCCGATAAGTCTCTCCTATATCATCCCCTAATAGCCCCCTTTAAAGAGTTTAGACTATGGCTCATGTAGCTTCAGTAGTCAAGCCTTGAATCATAAGTCTGTTGAATTAGATCTGGCTTTACCGCGAAGTCGGAACATTTCTGAACTATAGTTGTGAAGCCTAGATGACACAGTAAGTCAACTATTTGACCGTGTAGTTGCCCTTTATTCATCCTGCTCTGTTTTAAGAAGCAATATCTTACATACTTTATACCCTCACCTGTTTTAAGAAGCAATATCTTACATACCTTATACCCTTAATAGACATTACCACTAAAGAGGACTTCTAGACCCTGGACTCTAAAAAGGTGGATGGCGTAATTGAGCCTCAGGCGGAGTGGGGAGTGGAACTCTGTCTCTTTCCTTTTAAAACCTCTACCTAGACCCCAAAAGTATGTGAAATAATGGCCTTTATGGCTGTTATTATGGGTTTAGGGCTATTATTTCACATACTTTTGGGTTTAGGTATAAGCAGTGCGGCACAGTTACAATACCGACATACCCTGAAATCCTAAAGCCTAATCAATACGCATCTAGCAGCTAGCAATCTCCCCTTTCTTTTCCGTATTCCCTCTCCCTTCCCGTCGTGCACCACTATGACTTTCTGAGGGCCGGGCTCCATGTCGGAAATGCGAATGTCACTCAACACCTGGTTAGGATTTAAGCTTCAGACTCCAGACCCTAAGGTTGAAAGTATGGGCCCCTAATATGGGCCCTTGAAGGGTAATTACATATCGGGTATATAGTAGGTATATAAGGGTCCCAGGGTTAAGGGCCCATACTAGGAGCCCATGGTTTCAACCTTAGACAAATAGAACTTTAGGATCCAGGAGATCGGGTTTAGGTGGTGTTTAAATAACTGGGGAAGTGTGTCATTGTACTAAAGCTCTGAGGTACATGTGGCAATTTCCCTAAACAAGGGAACCCCAACATAGACCCCCAAATACTAGAATCCTTATTATAGGGACCTTGAACAATGGTACCCATAATCTTGGGAAACCCCAAACTGAAGTTGGCAACCCCAACCTCCCCGGTATGGCTATAGGTGAGATTTATATGGTCCCATAGTCATCAAATGGAGGTTTCCCAAAATTAGGGGTACCTTTTGAGGGGGCCCCCCATCATAAGGACTATAGTATTTAGGGTCTATATTGGGTTCCCCCTATTTTGGGGAACTTACCAAATCTTACAATAGGGGTCCACGTACCCAATCAAGATACAGGTCGGGCCAGATGTTTCTACAATATCGCACCGTTTTGGGCTTTTGGGCCCGAATTGCATCTTAGCGAAGCTAGGTACTCTCGAACCTAGGAAAAGCTGCTAGGAGCAAAATAAACGTGTATTAGGCCCCTAAACATGAGATGTTGTAATCGTTTGTACTTGAAAGGATCTAGGGTGTCCTATTTGGGGAGTTTAGGGTTTAGGGTTTAGCGCCCCTTCTGCATGTTGTCGATCCTCCTAGCTCAGGGCGGCTCTTCAGTACGCCCGCAGGTGCCTGCCTATGCCTCTCTGGCAGACCCACTAAGCCCCAAAATCCTAAACCCTGAACACCTGCACCCTAAACCCCTAAACCTTGCACCCCTAAACTACCTTGAGCTACCCTAAACCCTAAACCCTTAACCCCTAAATTCCTACCCAGGTCTGATTAGGCCGTACCCACCTTTTCTTAGGGTGCCACGACCCAGAACTACACCCGGCAGCTTTTCACACCATCGCTTGGACCAATAGTTCCTCTTAAGTAGATAAAATATGTGGTATATGGGGATCAAATACCCAAAGCCATATTCTATCTACTTCAGCGGGACTAGATCATTCAAGCCGTAAGGAATGTGTAGAGCAACTCCTGCTTGTGGGTGTTTTGCCTTTCTAGAAGATACTGGAGGTGTCTAGGTTAGGTAAACCCACCACCCTACACCAAGTCCTAAACCCCCTCAACCCTAAACCCCCTAAACGCCCTAAATGCCCTAAACTCTGAACCCTTTCACTTGAAGGCCTGGCTCTTTTTCGCAGATGCTGCCCTGGCTTTGACCTTGCAGCGCCTGGGCGACTTTCAGTAGCTTCCATCTTCTTTTCCATTAACCCTATACAACCCCCAATATAACC
The DNA here is from genome assembly GCA_905231905.1 of Symbiodinium pilosum. NCBI lineage: Eukaryota > Dinophyceae > Suessiales > Symbiodiniaceae > Symbiodinium > Symbiodinium pilosum. The sequence goes on from CAJNIZ010006047.1 coordinate 113,052, forward strand.
CCTACAACCCTACACCCTAACCCCTGAACTAGGATTCAGGGCTTAGGATAGGGATCTTGAGCTTTGGGCTGAGGTTTCAGGATTTAGTGTGCAAGGTCTAGGATTGTGAAATTCAGGGTTTAGGATGTACGTCGGATTCCCGGTTATGGCTTTCAACATGGATACAGGCTACTTGAAGGCTGTGTCCTATCTGGGGGTCCCATGGAGATCGGCCTGAATAATGTAATCCCTACGCTCATTCCCCACTCCCATGTAGTCAATGCCTACAAAGCCCCTTGTATACCCCTTTCCACATGATGCCTGCACAATCAATTAACAGTTCCTAAATGATGACCAACACATCCCTCTATGATCTAGTCGTCAGGGTCCAAGTACTTCATACTCATCTACTGACCCCACCCCTGTACTACAACTATTGCCATGACCAAAATCCAAAATATCGTTTTTTGGGTACTCGGGCCCTTCAGGCTACAGAATTCCCAAGTGGTCCCTCTTGATCCTGACTAGGCCCGCGGCTGTCTCTCTGGGTCCACTTCTAGCACGACCTTGCATTGAATGTCAGGCATCGATGCTACGAAAGCACCTGTAATTACATTGCTTTCAACAGAATAAGTTGTGACCAACCCTGACATGCTCCCCATAATCCAGGCAAATCATTGCCCATCCTGAAAAGCGGTTTCAAGAAACAATGTCTTATCGTCTGTTAGGTATGGAATGTAGGAATGGATCTCCATGGTGGTCCGTGTACAGCCCAAACAGTCACCCATTGCTTTTATTGCCTATTCACCACGGATAAGATGTTCATACTGAGTCGGGGTTAGGGTTTGGGGCATGGGTGAAAATCGGAATGGAACGGTCCCATCGAGTACAGTATCTGCAGAACTTTATCCCCGCTCCGAATAATGAAGCCTCCCCATCCACGATTCATATAAGTGCCTAACATACACATGTATGTGCAAATATATGGAGAAGCAGCGGAGTACTACGTTGCGAATCCATTGTTTCTAAAAAGGCAATACAGACCCCTAAATACTATGGTGCTTACTATGGTGGCCCCCAAAAAAGGCACCCCTAATTTAGGAAACCCCCATATGACAAGTCTTGCAAAACGTCCATAATCCAATTAAAGCCCCTTAGACCTCGATGGGTAAGTTTCAGGGTTTAGGGCTCCTCAACCCTAAACCCTAAACCCTCAAGTTTAGGGTTTAGGGTCTTTAGGGTTTAGGGTCTCCCTCCCAACATGAAGCCAGAAAAGCTTTGCCTAAATGACCTATATTCTAAACTCCTAGTATCCACCTTATAATGACCCCTATAGTAGTCCCCTATATAGTTCCGTATATAATCCCCCTTTAAGGAGTTTAGACTATAGCTCAAATAGCCTTTCTTGGGAGTTCTTATAGTAAGGATGCTCATATCTACGTGGCACTTGGACCCCTGCTAAGGGTTGACCCTTAGGTACCCACACTAGGTGTTAACGGTCTAAGGTCCAAGCTAAGTCCCAAGGAGATGTATCAGGGTCCATATTGGGCCCCTTCTGTAAACCCCATGAAGCAGCAGGACAGCTTCAGCATGTTTCAGCTGAGGAACTCCATCCACGCCGAGGAAATCCTGCTGAGGGCTGAAGGTCGACTATTGAACTAGTAACTAGTGTTCTGCTGTTCTTTCGCAGCAAAGAACCTCTGCAAGCTGTGCAGACAAATCAACATGAGCATGAGCATGCAAGCCGGCGCAAGACTACGTACTGTTTCGTAGTAGCTGGGCAAGCTGCAAGGGATGCTAACAGCAATCCCTGCAACATGACCGCCTTCCTTCCTGATTAAGCATGGGTTAGATTTAAAAAAACCCACTGTAGCCCATCAGTAGTCCTAGATAAGGAGGTTGCATTAGCCAGCGCAGGATGGTGGCTATAACCACCCTTAATTGAAAGTGTACCCTTTTGCCTAATGTTCAGCTTTAATAAGGAGACCCTGAAATACAAAGGAAGAAAAAAGTACTACTGGGCTACTCAGACTTCTTGATTGGCAAAAAAATCCTGGAACAAACATATTGGGATGCGTAGGCTGCTTCTGAAATCAAATATTTGGGCTGGGTGGGTATTTGCGTCTGCAATTAATAATAGGATTTTGGTAAGGCGCCTAGAAGACACATCTGAAAGAGTCATAGGGTCCTCTTTGCAGGTGGCATCACTAGAATCACCTTCTTACTACACGCAACCCTCACGCAAAGGGTCCAAGTACATAAAGCAATACAGAATGCAAACCCTATACTGGGATGATCTCTTGACATCGGAAGACTACCTACTCTCTCCCCAATAATCCGTATGTTGTAAGCCCAATAGCACCCTTTACCCGAGTAGACCAAGAGATCCTCCAAGTACAGGAACCCATTTAGGCCCGAAATGGCCTAATGTGTATACGGAGCCCACTGCAACTTCAAAGCTGAATGCAAGAACCACGATGCTAGACCTCTAAACTCTATAGACCAGGACAGATTAGCCTCTTTTTGCCCCTCAATCTTCCCTTTAAGGTGTCCTAATGGGGAAATTGTGGGGTCTAAGCACTAAACGCTAAACCTTAAAACCCAGACCCTAATGGCCGCCTTCCCCCCTCCACTCGCGCAGGCCTTCAGTTCGGGCTTTTGACCTGTCAGCCGCACGACCAAGCCCCGACACGCCCAAACATCGCCTGCAGGCAGGTTTAGGGTTTAGGGCTTCGGGGGCTTACTGAACTAGTCAACATCGAAGGTTAAGGGAGGGATTCTGAATTCGTTCAAAGGGGTCGGTCGGAATATGGCTTATATCATACATGGGGTATGTAGGTCGCAGGGCTGCATGGACGAAGTTTTTGGAATCAAGAATCAAGGGGAAGTCATGAAACTAGACGTAAACTGGGCTTCTATAAGGGTTGAGTAGCATCGTAATGTAGCAGCGTACGCAATCGGAATGGACTTTGGGGCATACTACTATAGTTATGCACGGATTATGAGGGAATCCTATTGGTCAACTATTCAGGCGTCTACAGTAGCCGCTTACTTGAAAGCTCATGAACAGAGGAACTACTTCGAACCGGGGCCACGAACCCCACCTGACCCTAAACCTTAAACCGTAGGAGTTGAGGCCGAGGTTGTGGAACCTGAGCTTCGCCTAATCTCTACTAGGCTTCAGTGTTGTTGGGATGCCAAACAGTAACGCACAAACCTTCCCACCGGAAGACCATTATAGTCCTAGGAGCTTCAGGGTAGGGGGTACTTATGCTGTGCCCTTGACCCTAACCCTGAACCCTAAACCTTAGGCGTGAAGAATAACTGGGTTTACAGCTTGGGATATGCTGTTGGTGAGAACATCTCCCAATCCCAAAATCGGCCATTCCAAACTGCACATATTGAGGCTATAGGGCATAGGATTTAAGCTCGAAAATTGAGGGTTTAGGGTTTAAGGGTTTCCGGAATCCTCCAACACAATAAATCCACTAGACCTTTGCACCCTCCAAACCCTACAAATCCTTTACAACCTGTCAAGCCTATGAATCCCCCACACCTTATTAAGCCTATAGACCCTTTAAAACCTCTTAGTCCTATAGACCCTGTATAAACCCGAAACCCTCATGCCTAAATCCTAAAGCCCCTAAACTCCTAAACCCCAAAACCCTTAACCCGCCCACCACCCCTCTCATTCTGTAGGTGAGTAAGCGATTCGAGCGCCAGCGCGGCCATGGCAGGCTTTACTGAGCTGCAGAGCCTGCTAAGCTGCCTCTCGGCCATCGCCAAGCTTGGTCGCCAAGCACTGTCACGCTCTAATATTGCATTACCCTAAACCCCATAAAAATTGCTCTGAGAAGGTTTTGTAAAGGGCCCCTTTAGGCCCCTGGCCAAAAACCTATTTCCCGGACCGTTTCTCAGCGGTTCTTACCCTCTCCCAGAGCATTTTTGCTGACCGGTTTTTGCTGACCGTTTTCCGGCGGGCTCTGGGAAGTCTTGGGAGGGCCCTGGACGCTCGGAAGCCTGGAGCTTTGTGCCTCTCCCAGACAGTTTCTGAACATTTTTGAGTCTCCCTTGCACCGTTGTTGAACGTTTGCGAGCCTTTTTCTACTTCTCCCACACCGTTGCTAACCGTTTGCGAGCCACCGTTTCTGAATGTTTTCGGTTGAGCCGTTTCAATTCTTCCTAGACCGTTTTTGGGCGTTTTGGAATCTGTCCCAGAGCGTTTCTGAACGTTTTCGAGCCTCTCGCAGACCGGTTTTGAACGTTTTCGATCGAGTGTTTCGACCCCTTCCCAGACTTGGAACCTCTCCCAGAGCGTTTGACGTTTTCCGGCCTCTCCCAGACCGTTTCTGAATGCTTTCGATCACGCCGTTCCGGGCCTTTCCCAGACCGCGTTTCTGAGCGTCTTCGAGCCTCATGCAGACAAGAGCCACACCATTTCCAGTCATTGAAATATGACGATGGCGGGCAGCTCACGTGACCCAGAGCGGGGTTAAATGGTGAAGGGCCCTTCGGCCCAGTCCGCCCCCCAGAGCAAAACCTAATTTTTTTCGTCTGAGGCTTAAATAAAAGAATTTTGCAAGAACGCTCTGGTCATGGAAGCCTTGTTAACATGGATGAGTTGCTATGTAGTGGCTTGGGCTTGGCTGG
>CAJNIZ010006048.1:0-11737 GCA_905231905.1 Symbiodinium pilosum
CCTAATCCATAAACCTTAAACCCGGTTTCCCGGGTCCCACTTGCGCGTCCCTAGTTGGACTTCTAGGGGTTTATTGTGTATGTAATAGGCATATGACTGTATCTATATACCTAACTTAAATACCTGTATATCTAAAATTACATGTTCCTACATCGGGAAGCCCCGCCAGCCGAGGCGGGCGCGCGCTAGCGTTTACAATTATATATTTAGGGTTTAGAGTTAGGGAATCAGGGAATATATTCGGATTGTATAGGGATAATGGAAAAGAAAAAGCAAAATATTACCTCATAATAGGGCATGTATGGGGTTATAGTCGGAATTTGGGATACAATCCCTACATAATCCCTTACTCACATATTCCCTTACTTCCTACGAAGCCCCAGTAAGGCAATTGCAGCAAGCTCCCCAAGAAGGTCTGTGCTCAGAGTAGCCATGCCTGCGGCTTCTGAAGGAGGAAGGTTTAGGGATGTGGGGTTTGCTTGGAGGTTTAGGGTTTGGGGGGTTAAGGTTTACGGTCTAGGGTTTGGGGGGTTAGGGTTTGGAGGGTTAGGGTTTAGGGTTTAGGGTTTGGGGGGGTTAGTGTTTAGGGTTTAGGTTTTAGGGTTTACGCAATGAAAGCCCAAATATAGCTGGTACTTCTAGAGGAGTTTTAACCATATTGAGAGACTCAGGGTGGCATTTCTATTGGGCTGTAAGCCCTGAAACCTAAATATACCCTAAACCCAATTAAAAGTACAGTTCTAACTGGGGTATCCTTACCCTGAACATCCAAGGAGGGTTGATGGCTGCATAGGGTTAGGGTTTGGAATTTAGGGTTTAGGATTTAGGGTGTAACTAGGTTCCCCGGCAACCCCCATAATCATAAGGGTAGCCTTTTTCCTGAGGTTAAGCTTTAGTAAGGAGACCCCAAAATGAAAAGGGAAAAGGGTACTACTGGGGTACCTAGCCTAACCCTCAGCCTCAACCCTGAACCCCAATCCCTACTAACCCAAACCCTAAACCCTAAATAAAAAGGGTAGTACTGGAGTACCTGGCCTAAGCCATCAGCCTCAACCCTAAGCCCTAATCCCTACTACCCGAAACCCTAAAACCTAAACACTAAACCCTAAACCCTAAACCCTAAATAAAACGGGTGTAGTCCCCCTTAAGTAGATAGAATATGGGGTATATGGAGATCTTATTATCATATACCCTGTCTACTCAAGGGGGGCTGTACTACTGGGGCACCTAGGTTACTTGCAAGTGCTAGAGGGAAACGCAGCGTCTCCCGCGAGTCAGCTTTGACACATTTTTCAGGTCCAGGGTTAAGGTTTGAGGGTTTCGGGTTTAGGCTTTAGGGTTCAGGGTTAGGGTTTGAGGGTTTAGGTTCAGGGTTTGGGTTTGAGGGTTTAGGGTTTAGGGTTTGGGTTTGAGGGTTTAGGGTTTAAGGTTCTTGGTTGAGGGTTTAGGGTTCAGGGTTGAGGGTTCCGGGTATGGTCCCTTATTCGCTGCCCGATCCCCTTCAAGCAGCTGTAAGTTCAATGATGTCGCGCGAATTGTTCAGGAGGCCTCTTACAAAGTGCCTTCCTCTTTCTGAGCGTGGGAACAGACTCCAAAAACCTAAATCCTCAACCCCAAACCCTAAACCCAAGACTTCCGTAGTTCTAGTAATAGTAATATCGTGGTAGTAGCAGTAATACAAGGGACCCCTGCACGATCTTTGTCTTTACCTGGGACCCCTATAGTCTCCCTGTGATCCGTACAGGCCCCCAAAGTTGAAGATCCCCATCCGTTGGCACGGGACTGAAGGCCTCCCAGCGTTGATTCACAAGCCTCAGCTTCTCATTTGCATGTCGCCCTGGTGCTTATGAAGTCTAAGGCCTAGGATGGTTGAAGGGTATTGGATTTAGGGTTTAGGGTTTTCAAGTTCAAGGTTTACGCTTCTGTCGGGCTTACTTTTGGAATGAGGAATCAAGGTTTTCAGGGCCCAGGTCTCAGTCAAGTTGCAGCCAAGGCGGCGCTAAGGCTTAGGACATCGGGCTGGAGCTTCTCCTGCCAGAAAACTCTAATCCCTAATCCAACCCTAAACTCGAATCCCTGAAGCCTACACCCTAAACCCTAATCCCTAAACCCTAGTCCCTGAACCCTAAACCCTACTCCCTACAGCCTAAGGACGTGGAGTCAAGCTACGGGACTATGGTCTTGCCACTGGAAAGAACCGGACCGAAGGTTCGGGCTTTCGATTTCGGCATGTGGGCTTCGGAGTTGGAAAGCAGGCAAGGAGGTGATTGGCCGGCTTAGGGGGGTGATACAGGGATAATAGTAGGGTTCCGTAGGAATAATGGGAAAGAAAATTGAAACTACCATAATGGGTTTAGGGGGTGAAAGCTTTTAGAGTTTAAGGCTTAAGGTTTAGGGTGTAGGGTTTTGTAATATTAGGGTTATATAGGGATTATCATGGGAATAGAGGAAAATAAAAGGAAACTACTATCTAGGGGTTTCGGGGTTTAGGGTTTGAGGTATGGGGTTTAGGGTTAAAGGGTGTAGGGTCTGGGGTTTAGGGTAAAAGGGTTCAGAGCTTTGGGATTTAGGGTGAAAGGGTTTCAGGCTTAGTGCTTCGGGATCCTAAGCCCTGGACCCTGTATGCCATAATATGCCATATGTATAGATACATACATACACATACATGTAAACTTTTCTCCACCCCAGATTTTGTGTGGAAGTCTCATGATTTGGGGCTTCAGCTTGGAAGCTGGAGCCCTAAACCCTAAACCCCTAAACCCTAAACTCCTGAACCCCTAAACCTCTTAACCTCTAAACCCCTAAACCCCTAAACCCCTAAACCTCTAAACCCTTGACCCCTAAACCCTTAATCCCCTAAACCTCTAAACCCCTAAACCCCTTAACCCCTTAAACCCCTAAGTCGTGTGGACCTGGGGAGCTCTCAACTCCAAACCTGGCACCTCAACGTCACACAGAAGCCTTTGAGGGATAGTGGGAAAGAAACTACTAAAATGGGTTATATAGGGACTACTATAAGGATTTGGGATACATAGGCAATAACAGATACCTCGAAGCCCACGGCATCCCAATTTCTACAGCGCATAGAAGACGCAGAAGGGTTTAGGGTTTAGAGTTTAGGGTATGGGGGTTATATAGGGAGAATGAGAGGGATAATGGAAAAGAACATGGAAACTACTAGAGTGCGTTTTAGGGTTGAAATAGGGATAGCGGAAAAGAACATGGAAACTACAATGATGGGTTATATAGGGACTACTATAAGGATTTGGGATTATAGGGTTATATAGGGAATAAAAGCATGGTTTGGTCATATAAAGGTTATATTGCAGTTATAATATAAGGATATTGGAAAATCTAATGGAAAGTAAGATTTAGGGTTAAGGGTTTAGGGGTTTGGGTTTAGGGTTTGAGGGTTTAGGGGTTTGGGGGCTGAGGTTTAGGGTTTACGGTTTAGGATTTAGGAATGAAGGGTTTAGGCCTTTAGGGATTTTGGAATTCAAAGTTTTAGGTTTAAGGTTTTAGAGGTTTAGGGTGTAAGTCCCCAACCGGAAGCCCGAAATCATGAGCCAGAATCTGCAAGCAAAGGCTCTAAATACAGCCTATATAAGGTGTAGGTTTAGGGTTTGGGGTTTAGGGTTAAACAAGCACAGGGTTTAGGGTTGAGGGCTTTTGGCTACAGGTGCACATGGGATGGAGGCACCAATCCCTGCAAGACAGGGAATGTTGAGAAAAGCTGAACACTAAAATCCTGCACCCAACAGTTCCAATCCTAAGCACTAAACTTCTAATCTCAAATCCGGAACTCCGAATTCCTACAGCCTAAGCCTTCAATCCCAAACCCTACACCCTGAACTCAGAACCCTAAGCTCAAAACTCTACGCCGGTCCTTGCGCATCTCGTGGAGCATGCGCTGGGAAGTCTCCGAAGCGTTTGCCTCGCTTTTGGGTTTGGGGTTTAGGGTAGGCCTATGACTGGGTTCAGGGTCGAGGGTTTTGGAGCTCAGTTCAGAATCTAGTGTTATGAGGTAAGGCTTTAAGAGCTTGGGACTCGAGGGGGTTTTTTACTACGTAGAGGTGCTGCAGTTCATTGGTTCAGGATTTGGGCGGATTAGGGAACAAGGCTCGGCGGTTGCGTATTTACAGTATTTGGAGTTGTGGCTTTAGGAGTTTCGATTCTGTAGGCAACTGAAACAGGATGCTACGAAAGAAATGGAAAACAAACCGGAAAATTACATGGAATCCCCCTAGAAGCCCAGTTACCTATATATTGGGTTCCTGTCCTTAAGTCCCTATATATATAAACTTATACTATCTATAAATCCAGGACCTACTATATGGGTACCTGGGCTTCTAGGGTCCGAGCAGCATTCAGGGTTTTCCAAAAAATTCTGTACTTGCGCGGAACAAGGTAATTCGGGCAGAGGCCCTCCAAATAGCACAGACAAGGGGAATGTAGGGTTCTTACGTGGAGGCTCATGGGACATAGTACCTACTTATAACTGGGCTTATAACCCTACTTACCATCCCCCCTAAATGGGCTGATAGGGGTTACCCCAAGTATAAATAAGGTTAGAATCCTCATTACAAGTAATTACTTAGTCCCATGGGCCTCCAAGTAGAGGCTCCGTGCTAGGAGATCCATGGGACTCAGTCTCTATTGTCTAAGCCTTGTGATAATGTCCCTGAAGGGTCGTCTAGGGGTTGCCGCAACTACAAGTAGGGTCATAGGCCCAAGTATAAACTTCTAAACCCTAAGCCCAGTGAACCTCCCATAAAACCCTAAACCCCAAACCCTCAACCCTATCAAGGGGCTCGAAACCCCTCACCTGTGAACACGCTGCAGTCTCATCGGTAGCAGGGGACTAAGGACGGTTAGATAGGGAGTTTTCTAAAGATATATGTGCCATAGGGTTTAGGGTGTGAAGCTTGGGGCACACAGTTCCTTTACACCCTAAGCTGTTTGACCCCGATTGGGACATCCTAAACCCTAAGCCCTAAGCTCCACATACCGCTGTACATTGTGGACCTACTTCACTAATAAGCTTTGGCTACGATATACTTCTAGTTTTATGAGGGCGTAGGAATGGATAAGCAAGGCGATTCTTCATGCTTCGAAAAAATAAAACTGTTCACCTGAAAGCCTCTGCATCTTGAGGAGTAAACCCAATCTACTGCGGCCACGGTGGCACGTGAGCAGGCGCCCAGTGCAGCGTTGAAACTCCTGGGCAATGGGGCAAAGAGCCCTGCTGGCACTTTGGAGGCAGCAACAAATTGCTTTTCGAAATAAGTACCGGTCAAAACCAGGATTATAACTGAGTCTGGGGGTGTGTATACTGTGGCTAAATAAGGATTTGAGCTTCTTCAGTACTAACTAGAAGATCTTTGCAATCTGCGGTGGGAAACTCGGTGCGAGGGTTCTGGGCCGGATTTTTTGGCTAAACCCTACCCCCTGTACAGCTCTAGGTAGTTCCCATACCGTACCAGAAATAGAGAGAGGCCAAGATAGGACCCAAACTACGATAATCCGTGTTGATCCTTGTGAACCCTTGCTATAATGACAACCACAAAAGCAACCCTGTTTTGGGATAACCCTAATCCCTAATCCCTAAACCCCAATCCCTAAACCCTAAACCCCATTCCCTGAACCCTACCCCCCTTACCCCTATTCTTCCCATCCTAAACAGCCATGCCTTGGGGCATAAATTCAGATCAGTGCTGTCGGGGGCGCACAGGTTTTAGGGTTTACCTACAACCCCAAGTACCTACAGTTTCGTCATCTGAGTCCATGACCAAAGGCCTGGCTGTTTAGGATTGACAGAATTGGGTTCAGGGTTTAGGGTTTATAGGGAGTAGGGTTTAGGCATTAGGGTTTGTCTATAACCCCCAACTACCTACAGTTTAGTAGTAACCACCCCCTAAGTAGTGGGTATAACCCCGAAAACTGTAGTGGGTATAACCCAAAAAACTGTAGGTAGTTGGGGTGACAGGTAGGGTTCAGGTTCAGGTGTTTAGGGTCTAGGGTTCAGGGTTTAGAATTCAGGATACGTCCTCCCTCCTCAGAAAAAAACGGAAGATTTGTAAGTCCCTTCTTGGTTCCCTCACGTGAGCTATAGTCTAAACTCCTTAAAGGGGGTTATATTTAGTTTAGGATTTAGGGTCCTGGGTTACTAAGATCATAAGGGGGATACTAGGAGTTCAGACCATGGATTCCCCTCATGTCCAGACCTACGTACAAATCATACTTGAACCCTTGCATGCTTTAGGGTTTAGGGTTTAGGGTTTAGGGTTTAGGGTTTAGGGTGTAGCGTTTAGGGTTTAGCGTTTAGGGTTTAGGGGTTATGGTTTAAGGGTCCCCGTACTAAGCCGTAAGCTGAAGGAAGCCCTACACACTAAACCACAAAGCGCCAAAACGACTGCCAACCACAATGCTCCGTGCCCCTTATTGGGGTTTAGGGTTTAGGGGTTTAGGGTTTATTGAACTTGTGTTACTTCCGTAGCCTCGCAGCCAGAAAATACAGCATTTTGGAGGTTATCTGAATAGACCGCCTTAAACCCTAAACCCTGATCGGGTGTGGGGTGAGGTCGTTCTAAACTGCCCAGGGACGAGCCAAACCCAAGGTGAAGCTCCATAGTTTTTAGAAGCATTTTGGGGTCTGGGGCTTAAGGTTTAGGGTTTAGGGTTTTAGGGTTTAGGGTTTAGGGTTTTAGGGTTTTAGGGTTTAGGGTTTAGGGTTTTAGGGTTTTAGGGTTTAGGGCCTAGGTCTTAAGCCCTTTGAGCTCTTAACCCGCAAGCTAGCGGCAACAGATCCGGCGTCAGACGCTCTGCGGCCATGGCCCCGAAGAGGACGAGGACCAACGGCCATTGAGCACCTTCTTATGCTGATGGAAGTAAATGGGGGAATCACAAAATTAGGGGCACCTTTTTGGGGAATTCCCATAGTGAGGATTATATTATTCTAACATCTATGCTGGGGTCTCGCTAGTTATGGAAATTCCTGAAGTACCCAAACCCAAAGCGGCAAACCCGAAATCCCTGTTTTATTGCAAGGATGGGGTCTACGGGAACTCTGGGTGGTGCAAACTTTCTGCCATCAATAACCTAAACCCTAACCCCTAAACCCTAAACCCACCATGAGGGGTCTGACGGTGGATACTAAAAATCCTGCATGACCCTAGGTACCCCAAACCATGGGAATTATGGTACTACAGTATACTAAGGTCCTGCAGGTTTTTTAGCATCAACAGGAGTACTGTAGAATTACGTTTAAAGTTCCAGGGACGCCGCTTTAGGGCCATGGTGGGATTTATGGGTGCAATTCCGTGTACAGTGTGGAGGCCTATAATAGCCCTTAACCTATAATAACAGCCATAAAGGCCATCATTTTACATACTTTTGGGGTCAAGGTGAACCCCAAAACCCCAATTCCCTATATTTGGGCTTCCGCCTTGCACAGGGGCTCAAAGTCTAAAGCTAAAGCTTTAGGGTTTAGGGCTTGGGGTTTAGGGTTTATAGGGTCTAGGCTAAAGGTCTGGGATCCTTTGAAGGGCCTGAAAATTAGGATCGCTAATATAATCCCAATTAAGGGGAGGGGGTTCATATCCAGGGAAGAACATGAGGATGTATCATTTGACCCATACCACTCTCTCTGTTGCTGCCCCGCTCCCCCCAAAGCTGCGTATCTCACCGTCGGTGAAGCAAGTCTATCACACCGCGAAGCCAAAACCTTCAAAATCTAGACCCTACTTGGAAGTTCAGGTACTCATCACCCAAAAACAGCTAGTACTTACAACCCCGTTATTGCTGGTTATGAGATTTAAGCGGCTAATGATATGGTAGAGGTACAGCTATGACTTAGTTATGATTACCTTGCAGCTCTAGGTAAAGCCACCAAACCTCAAAACCCCGAGCTGTAAAACCCTCAGCACATACCCTCCCCCAAACTAACACAGAACCCCATGTAGCCATCATTCCAAAGGTCTACAACTTACATAAGGGATTGTATCAGGAGTATTTTCCCCCCTTCCTTCCCAACCCTCAGTATAACGAAGTGCACTTTTTCAGGTTCCACTTTTACTGTGGGGGAAGCTACATCGGCCTAGGGTTTAGGGTTTGGGGTTCTACATCTGCCTCTGCTTTACATCCAGGCCTGCGCCACATGAACCAATGCAGGCGTGGTAGGTGACGATGTTGGGAGTGAGTTCGAATTCGGGAAGGTCCTGGGTTAGGCGGCGATCCGGGTTCAGGGCTTAAGGCTTTTGAAGGGGGCCCCCAAGATAGTTGAGATTCACCCTTGTGGTTACAATTCGTGAGCTTGAATTTTAGAAGGTCTTGAACGAAAGCTTCTGACTGTTTTGCCTGAGTTTGAGTATGTCCAAAGAATCCCGCCTTTACATACAACGGAATGTCGATGTAGGAAAAAACAGGGGTGAGGGGTCAGAATTGTGGTCCGTTTCTCGGTATCCTAAACATTGGGGGACGTGTTATACCCGGGCCCCAGAAAGTACCAAGGTCTCGAAAACATGCGCTAGCTACTAAAACAGTGCTCAAATTGAGAGACCCTGATGACAGAGAGCTGTATGCTTCCCCCGTCTAGTCTAGGGTTTAGGGTTTAAGGTTTAGGGTTTAAGGACCTTTCAAGCTTCAAGTTTGGAACAAAGTTGTTGGTCATGTTTTGGTGGAGTGTCAGCCTGAACAATAAGCTCCAAACCCTCCAGTTCCTTGCAATGGAAGAGACCCTAGAGATCAAACACAGGCAGACCTCTATACTTGGAGGGCCAGGGGGACTTAGTAAGTACACTTATAAGCCCTCGAAGGCATATACTAATACCAGTCATTCCCATTATCAACCCATTTACGAATTCTCCCGGAACACTTCAGGTACCATACCCATTTTTAGGGTACCTAGTTTTGTAGAAAGAAGATACCTGACATACAGTTAGGTAGGTGTTCTAACAAAGGGTAGGTTGAAGGGGGAATAGTATAGGTGATCAGCTATCTTCTGCGCTACTATGGCAGAACTAGTTGTGAAGGCCAATGTTAATGCAAGCATGGGCACATGGGATGATGTTACCGAACCAGCCGGGTCTCTCTAAGTATGTCCAAGACCCCAAACCCAGACCCCCTGGCAGGATCTACAAATTAGATCCCCTTTATAAAGCCATAATAACCCCTATATTATCCCTATATAATTCCCCACAGTCTTCTAGGGGATCTAATGTTTAGATGTTCTTCGGGGTCTGGGAACCCCAAACCCCTAAACCCCAAAGAGAAGGCTTCTCAATCTATAGTCCTCGAACCCCTACTTTCACCCCTTTGTCAGTGGAAAAAATGAGCACGCCCTAGACCCTAAACCCTGAACTCTAAATCTAGAACACTGTCTAAATCCAAGAGTTGCGGCTGAGAAACAGAAAGCAACTTCAGTGCCACCGCCCAATGTCCACTCTCTTCACCTCACGCAACTTGGTGGTTTCCCAAAATTAGGGGTACCTTTTGAGGGTTTATAGGGGCTATATAAACATAATGGAAACGAAAATGGAAACTACAATTTAGGGTTTAGGGTTTCCCAAAATTAAGGGTACCTTTTGAAGGTCCCCCACAATAAGGATTATAGTATTTTGGGGTCTACATTGGGGTCACCCTCTTTTGGGAAACTGCTACTTGGAGGCTCAGGGTAATGATCAGTTTAGGGCTTTTAGGGCCCAGGGTCGGCAATCAACACCCAAACCAAAAAGGTACTTATAACTTACAACCTAGGCATAGACTATTCAAGGGGCTAGCAATTGGGCTATATCTAACACGGTTGTGAATGACCATCATCATGCTGAATCTCCGAGTAAGGACATAGATGCAGGGGATGGATTTGGGCTTCAGGTGTCAGGGTTTAGGGCGAGCGGTGTCTAGGATTTGGGGCTTGGGGTTTGGGGCACAGGGTTTCGGCTTACGGGTTCAGCGTGTGGAGGTTGGGGTTCAAGAGCGTATGACAGAGCCGAAAGCTCCCTAAACCCTAAAACCCCTTCAAGCCCTGAATCCCACATCCCCTCTAGAATTCCCTGTATAGCCCCTCCAAAACCCCAAACCCTAAACCCTGAACCCTAAACCCTAAACCCTGATGAACTCTGCAACCTCAAACCCAGTCGCAGCCGCGCATGGCGGCACTGAAGCTCACGACCGTAGGAAGCAGCTCCATTCTCAGGATCTCCTGGGGCTGATGTAAGGGTTTAGGGTTTAGGGATCTTGGGGTTTAGGGTTTAGGGTCTTGAGGGGTTTAGGGTCTTGGGGTTTAGGGTTTTGGGGTTTAGGGTCTTGGGGTTTAGGGTTTAGGGTTTAGGGCTCAGGTTTAGGGTTTAGGGTCTTTGGGGCTAAGGCGTGTAGGGGTTGAGGGTTTAGAGTGTAGGGGAGAAAGGGTTGACGCGCTTAGGGGTTGAGGGGTTTATGGGCTTAGGTTAGGGGGATCTAGGTTGGGTGGTTGTCCCCAGCCAAAGGATTGTAATATTGTGCTGTCTATTTTGCCCTATTGATGCAAAGCCCCATTTTTAGGATGCAGGGCGCAGGGTTTACGGTGTAGGGCTTGGGGCTGGGATTTAGGGTGTGATGTTCAGGTGTACTAATGGAGTGGGAGTGAGGCTGTTGCGAGTTGGGCTAATGACGCCAACAAGCTACTGAGGGATGATAACGGAGCTGAACGGATTTAAGGATTAGGGTTGCATGTGGTGAGTGTGAGGTTAGCGCTCGGGGCTTACACTGTAGCTGTGGATGAAGGTAACCTTGCACGACATTATATACCCTAAAGCCCTTAACCCTAAACCCTCCCTAGGGAATACACTACAAGGTACATCCTCAGTGGCGCAAGATTCTCCTGAATGGCCCTGGGGTGGTAGGAGGTGCCAAGAGTCTCTCAGTAGACCTACCCAGACTTTGGCATCGGGCCGACAAATATGTTACATCTCTATCCAACGCATTCTTCTATACCTCTTTGCATTGCTGCTTCTTCATTTGCGTGTTTGAGCGCCCTGCTTGCCACATGCTACAGCTTCCGCCTTTTGCCAAAGCCTCCAGGAGGTCTCTGCCGGTGCCTCCCTCCCCTCCCACTGGAAAACTGAATTGATTGCAAAACCTGAAATTCAGGCATGTGTCGATATAGACTACCATTGAGCCTGGCAAGCTTATATTCTTTATGAAAAATACTATACCCCAAAGGAGGATATAATCTTATTGTATATTGGAGGTGAGGTTGGATCGTTAGAATTCGCCACGTAAAGCCCAGCAGACGCCTGAACCCTGAAACCCTAAACCCTGAACCCCTAACCCCTAAATCCTAAATTCAACCACCAGACCCTTAGCTCCAAAACTCCACACTCTAAAGCCTTGAACCACCCCAGGCGACCCTAAACCCCCTAAAACCCCAAACTCTAGCCCACACAGTCCCCTAAAACCCTAAAACCCTAAACCCTCAAACCCCTGAAACCCTAAATCCTAAACCCTACACCCTAAACCCTAAAACCCTAAACCCAAATTCGCCAAATCCCTAAACTCTAAACCCTAACTCCCCCCCCCCTCAGATCTCCGAAAGGAGGCACAGTGCGGCAGCCCAGCTTCCGCGCCCAGAGGCCGCAGAGATCGCGGCGTTGAAGCTGAAAAGCCGGCAAGGATGTAGGGGACTTAGGGTTTAGGGTTTAGAGTTTAGGGTTTAGGGTTTAGGGTTTTAGGGTTGAGAACCCTACACCCTAAACGGTTTAGG
>CAJNIZ010006049.1:2908-18293 GCA_905231905.1 Symbiodinium pilosum
TTTATGGTTGAAGGTTTAGGGTTGAAGGTTTAGGGTCCTGCAACACTTTCATCTTGCCATGGTAGCGCGACATGCTTTTGAGATGTAAACATGGCAAGGCCCATTCCGCTAGACCGCAAACCTTAAACCGAAAACCTTCAAATGGGGGCTTCCCAAAATTAGGGGTGCCACTTTGGGGCTGGGGATCCCGATAATAAAGAACGAGTCTGGATATACGCAGTTTACCATAGTAGGGTCATGCAGCATTCAGGCCTCAACAGTAGGAAGACATGTGACTTAGTTATGTTGCCCCCGATTGGACTTGTATAGGCTAGCCCGATGATGAATAGGGCTATAGCTCCAGTTTTAGGTAGTTGCTTAGTACTGAGCCCTAAACCCCAAAAATCCCAACAGCCCATTCTGCCCAGATAGCGTAGTTGCCTAAGTCCCATGAATTTTTTCAATATGTCCATATCGAAACCTTGTGGCCCCCTAAACCCTGAACCCAAAACTCAATCCTAAACTCTAAACCCTTAACCCTAAAGTCTCAACTCTAAACCTTAAACTCTAAATCGTAAACCCCGCACTGCGAGCCTGAAGAACTTGGGCTTCCCGAGGATCTCATATGGGCAACACAACTGGAACTTCCAGGCAGCCAGTCTGAGACATGATAACTTCCCGGAATTAGGGCTCAGGATTTAGGGTTTAGGCTGTTTGGGTGGTTTTCTGAAAGGATGTTGAAGTTCTGGGGTCTATATTGGGTCCCCGCCCCCTTTTTATGGACACCTCTATATGGAAGCTTGCACATGGAGGGTGGGGTCATGGCTTAGGATGTAGGGCTTATGAAGGTCCAGGGTTCAGGGCCAGAGGGGCCCACATGATTTTTTGTTTTTCGTCCTTGAGCGGGTGCTGCTGCTGCTGCGGCGGCGGCGGCGGCGGCACAATTTTTGGGTCTGCTGCAAGCCATCAAGAAGAGATCTGTAGCTCTTGCAAATGTGCCTTCCAGACCAACGGAAATGTGCATAGATAACAACTTAAACCTAACAGCACCCCAGCCAGAGGAAGGTGCTTCGAAAGGCTCCCAAGCACGCGTTTCCATGGGACTATACGATACGGGCCTAGGGTTTGGGGCTTAGGATCGTTTTAGGGCGGAGTGATGTGAATAATGTCATGCAAGATGTGGATTGCCTGAAAATAAGTGTCCTCCTCCTATACTGCCCCCAAGACCATTAAAACAACTCATTACAAAAGCGCTTAAAAGAGTGCCTATGTCTTTGGTTAGCTCCATAGTTTTCCTTTTCGAATGCTTTCATTGGATTCGCCGTAGCAGCGAGAGTCCAAGGGCTTTTGGTTCCGAATTCTGAGTCCGATGTTTAATCCCATGGGATAAGGAAGGTTTCAAGCAGCCACTGACCTCCGCGCAGTAATGGTGCTTGCTGCTGCGGGGTTGATCATTTTAGAGCATGGGGCCCTCCAAAAACGCATCTTCCTTTCTGACCCCAACTTGCCAATAAGCCTTATTACTGGGCCCCTGAACCCTAAACCCTAAACCTTAACCCTAAACCCTAAACCCCAATTCTGGAATTCCCCTACATGTCTCACTTGTGCCGTTCTCCCTGCTGAGGGCCCGTCGTCGCATCCCCGCTGATAAATACTTGTTGCCACTGGGATGCACTGGCCAATTTCCTGGGTTATAATGTAGGGTTTAGGGGTTTAGGGTTTAGGGTTTGGCATTTATAGGGATATATATATATATTTAGAGATATAGGGGGCATTAGGGCCTACATGGTTCAGGATTTATGGTCGGGTTCTGAAACGGGCTCCTCGGGTGTAAGTTGAGACTGGTATACTTGCATCTCAAAACCGTCCACCCTAAACCCTAAACTGAACCCTAAAAGCTCTAACGCCCCAAACCCTAAACCCAAAAGCCCTCAACCCTACACCCCTTGCCCTCCTGCGAACAGTGGGGTCAGGTGCTACAGGAGCAAGTACCAAATCTGAGTTACCAGACTCTCATGAAGATTTAGCCGCAAAGCGTTCCCTACACCCTAACCTGAAGGGTCCAAGTAGCCAAAGATTTGCACTTTGCCATAATCTGAACCCTGAATCCTAAACATTGGGTACTGCCCCCCCTCAGTGACAGTCGGATAATACTTATAATATGGTTATATATAGCCCTTAGTAGGACCCCTCATATAGACTTTTACTGGGTGGGGTCAGTACCCAACCTAAACCATAGCTTTGGTATCAATCTTGAAGCCCTGCTGTGTCAGCGGACCTCTTGTTTAGGATATGCCCGAAAACCCTTTTACCCACACCCTAAATCCTAAACCCTGAAAACAATGAACCCTAAACCTGCAAAACCATAAGCTTGTGAGTTGTTTTGAACTCAGAAGCAGCAAGCCCCCGTCACCCGAATCCTTGTCAGATGCCTCGCTAGCAGCAAAGGTTTACTCTAAGGCCCCCTAAATCCAAAACCTTAAACCTTAAGTCTACAAACAATGCTTACTCAGAAGCGCCAAAGTCAGGATCCTTTGGCCCCCTAGCCCCGAAACCTTCTTCCTTCAATCCTTTCGAGAGAGGCCTGGATGCCGAGTTTCCTCCTGACTTCACCTTCGACCGCATCATCGCAGCCTGCCGAAAGTGGGTTCAGGGGTCAGTGTCTGCGGTTTTGGGTTCTGTGCTGAGTGCGGTAAGTCAGGCCATGGAAACCTTTGGTGTGCCCTGAATCCCAAGGTCATAGGAAAGTAGGCAAAATAGATGGGCCAAAGCCCATAGAACAGCGCCACAACGGCTGGCAATTCTACCTGAGGTCTATAGTGTAAACTCCAAGTATCCCCCTTAACGACGCCTATAGTAGTCCTCCATACAATCCCTGTATAATCCGCTTTGAAGAGCTTAGACCCTAAACCCTAAAGCCCCTAAACCCGCTCACATATTTGTGGGCCTAAAGTACCTCCACCCTACACCCCCTAGAACCAGATCAGGCCTGAATAGGCTCAAAGGACAGGTAGTTGAAGCTTTAGGATTTAGGGTTTAGGACTCAGGCTTTAGGATCCAGGGCTTGGGGTTCAGGATCTAGGATTCAGAATTTAGGGTTTAGGCTTTTGTGGTTCACCTGATGTGTTCGCAGGAAATGTCACGGGCCAACGTGTCTGATGGGTTCTGCTCACGAACATAAGATAAGGAAGCCAACCACATTTTCCATCATGCGTTTATATTGTTGTACTTTATATAGCCCCCATATAATCCAGTTTTCTGATCTATTCTCCAGGATCTCAACCGTTTAGTTAATTCCCATTACGATGACGCCCTGAGCCTTAGCTCTAAACTTGATTTTACTTCGTCCCTAACTGCAATCCAGTCTTACAAGCAGAGAGCTCAGAGACGATTCTGACGCTACGTGACCTAAGTTTATAGTCCCCGTTGAGTAGATAGAATATGGGGTACACGGGGATCTTAGTATAATATACGCAAAGCGATATTCTATCTACTTAAGGGCAACTATCCTGGGTATGGCAAACATGGTAAGCAGGTGTGCTATTTGTTGGTAGGGTTCTTGAAGCTTACATATCCCTTTCAAGGCCCTCAAGACCTTCACAGATTTCTTACATGCTGCTTATGACCGGTTCATGTCCCCAGAGGAGTAGTGTCTGAAATAACGATATTATACATGTTCCCTTTCGGATGTAGTATTTGTTCAGAAGAGAAACCTTACTTCGTCCAAACACCAAAAACACTGCCCACTCATACGGCTGACGGACAAAAAATCCTGCAGGACTGTATGACTGTATGACACTACATACCTAAGGTCTTGGGATTGTGGTAGAACAACCCTAAACCCTAAAGCCTTAAACCCTAAAGCATACTTGACGTCATGCAGCAGTTTGCCCATCAGATCTGTCGGTATGGTTTAGTGTTTGGGGTTTAGTGCTCAATCTTTGCCCTAACGCTCCAAACGTCCCAGTGTAGGCAGTGTTGAAAGATTTCAGGACGCAATTATATGTAGGGTTGAGGGTGTAGGGTCTAAACCCTTCAACTCATATTCATAGACTCAGATCCCCTCCCTAAACCCTTAAACCGTTTGAGGCGAACTTCGGCAACTCGATGTTCGCGACCTCGCTCTACAATCCTGTCGACCTCCCCAACTGGACTCGACAGGTCCTAGGCGACCGGGGTGAGGGTTTGGGATGTAGGGTCTAGGGTCTAGGCTTAAGGGCTTAGTAACCCCAATGGCCTAAGTTAGGGACCCTATTCGAGTCACATGATAGCTTATAGGTGCTTGTTGGAGGCGGTGGGGCACGAACATCCTCTTGTTACTGCTATACTGCCCGCGCGGCCCATGGGTACTGTCCGCACCTGGAGTAAGCTAGACCCTTAAAGGAATAAAGATACCAGCATGCTAGGTATACAGCTTTTTTTGTTGGGTACAGCGCTCACCCAAACGGGGAAGCCTTTATATATATAATATGACATATATATATATATAGAAAAGTTCATGACGTCCTAAACTGGAGTCAGCGAGCCACAAACTAAAACCTTGTCTTCGATGTTCCTTTGCTAAGCGGACTGGCTCAATAGGGTTTAGGGTTTAAGGTTTAGGGTTTCAAATTCCTGAACCATGCTCGAATTGCCCTTCGACATGGGAGCGCATACGCAATGTTGAGAATAATTACACCGACACGGCCTAGATGTTCCCGACCCTAAACAGTCTTTTCGGCCATGGCATCTGGGTCCTAAACCTCATCGACCGCCCCGGTTTCCAATTGTTTTGGACATCATGCAGATTGTGAGAGAAAGCTGCCACTCTTCTACCCAAAGCTCCTGAAACTGAAAACCCCCAAAGCCCCTAAACCCTAAACCCTAAACCCTAAACGAAAGTCTGCTAAGCATTCAGACTCTGAAACCTGACCCCTGAATCTTAAAACTCCCAGCTGCCCTCAATCCTGGATCAATGTTAAGGATATAGGGGTTATATAGGGATATATAGGGATATTATAAGGAGATTACAGGGATATATAGGGTTTAGGGATCCTTTATACATTTTTGGGGTATGGGATTCCTTGTATTTATGTAAAAAGGATCCTGTTTTCTTCCTAGGGTAATGTGGGCTAAGAATCAAGACCCTGAAAACCTCTATGGGCCTTCTTGTCGGGATACATGTCTAAACCGCTGTTAAGGGTTTTTACTTAGTAGAAGCAGTATTTCTTACGAGAAGAATACTTGCCCAAGGGATTTACACGGGTTGCAGAGACTGTAGGGGTGCTTTTTAGGGTTATGCGAGGATGATTAAAGACCCGCATGGTGACCACGATTCTGCTTTATCGGTTCTACCATGGGGCTTACAATAGAAATCTGCTCCCCCTAAAGATCCTAAGCGCGCTAGGCAATCTTCGATTCCATGCCATCATCCATCTGCTTTCCCTTTTCCATTTCAGGGATCCACTCCTCAACCCCCACTGAAGCACTACTACTGTAAGTTAGGGTTTCGGGTTTAGCAAGCTCATTGAAGTACTACACGGCCTTTAGGGATTACCATGCAAGAGCACCGCCTCTTAAGCGCAGGAAAGATATGGAAGATGAGAAGGCACGCCTAAATCCTAGACCCCAAACCCCTAAACCCCCTAAACCCACAAGACCCCAAACCCTTAACACCCGAAGATGATGGAAGGTCAGAAG
Organism: Symbiodinium pilosum; assembly: GCA_905231905.1. Classification (NCBI taxonomy): domain Eukaryota; class Dinophyceae; order Suessiales; family Symbiodiniaceae; genus Symbiodinium; species Symbiodinium pilosum. Next base: position 8,567 of record CAJNIZ010006049.1, read on the forward strand.
GTACCCCTACCCTGGACCCTAGACCCCTAAACATTCAACCTTGAAAAGTCAGAAGCCTTAGACCCAAAACCCAAATCCTCCCAAAACCCCAAAAACAACCCCTGCAGCACTCATCCCCCCAAGAACCCTAAACCCCTAATGCTAATATTTTAAGATGATTGAAGGTGAGAAGTCCCAAACTAAGGAGGCCTAGTAAGCTTTGATAAACCTTTTTGATCCCCAGTAATCCCTTGTTTTTACTAGGTTGCTCTTCAGGAACATCAGTTAAGTTACCATAATATGGGTATGTAGCAAATCATGGGGTTTCCTCATTCTAGTAACTTCATTTAATTGCCTCAACAGCAACCCAAATAAGGGCCTTAGCTCGTGGAGGCTCATGTACTGGGGACCATAGTGGTTTAGGGTTTGGAGTTTAAGGTTTGGAGTTTAGGGTGTGGAGTTTAGGGTTTGGAGTTTAGGGTGTGGGGTTTAGGGTTTGGGGTTTCGGGTTTAGGGTTTGGGGTTGGGGACTAATGAATGATGGAAGGTGACAAGGTGGGAGCGTTCCATCGGCCAGTCTTCGGCCGTGTGGACACCTTGCCCAACAAGGAAGGGGAGGGAGGCGTGAGGGGTGGACGTAAAGGGTTGAGGTGTTAGGGTGATTTAGGGCTTAGGTGCAGGGCTTATTGTAGAGTGTAATGGGGGTTTAGGGTTATGGGTAACCCTAAACCCTAAACCGGGGTTTGCAAAGTAGGGTTTAGGGGCTCTTACATCCTCTTTCCGAGGATGTATGCTTTCGGGCTGAGGGCTGAGGATTCGAAAATATTAGATATGTGGAAGTGCAGGATTTTGGGTTTACAGGGGAAGGTTCGAAATAGCTTTTAAGTTTGTTATCCTTGGTTCCTATATAATCCTTATAAAGCCATTAGAAATGGATTTTATACCCTAAACCTTAAACCCTAAACCCTAAACCGTGGGCCCCCAAACCTACCCTGGTGCAGGGTGTACAGAGCATTTGAGGTTTGGGGAGTGGAGAGGGCCTACGCTTATGCATAAGGGGTGATGAGAGGGCTTGCGGTTTCGGGGTTGCAGTTTCTTTTTGGACCAGCGGGAAAACCGTTAAGCCTTATCCGTAGCACCTAACCCCTAAAATCTCTAAACCCGAAACCCGAAGCCCTAAATCCTGAACCCTAAGCCCTACCTGGAAAGCCAAGTAGCTGGAAATAAACAGCTACTGGCAAAAGTGCCGATTTCCATGTTGACCCAAACTGGCATGATGTCCATCAAGCTAAGACTTTTGCAGCCAGCATGGCAAATCTCAGCTTGAGAGACGAAACTTTGGGTTCTGACACAGCAAGTTACCTGGAAACGTTAGACATAAGGCGACACAAGCATTAAGGCCATACTCGCTTAACGTCATCATGCTTCAAGCTTGCCATGGGTCATCCCAGTGTTGCCACAGATTAGCGGCGTACCTGGACAAGGTTCGACTGTGGCTTCGTATCCATGATTTTCGATCTCCTGGAAATACGTCAAAAATTCAAAATTCTGGACCAGCAAAAGATTATGGATCTTTACTTCTTTTTTTTAATGGCTCTTTACGCGCAGGCTTTTTTTATCAAAAAATACACCGAGCAGATTCAAAACACACAAATTTCGATTATTTGTGTATTTTTAGAGGAAACACCGCAAGTTGCGTAATTTTGAGGGGGAACCCCGCCCCATATCTACTCGATCTTACCTCATTTATTCAATGTTTTCTGGACAAGCCGATTGAGATATCTGTAAATGATACACTTTATAGGTAATTACGATGACCATTGATGTTGGGGGGTACAAACAGTTGCAAAGCGAATCTTCCAAGGTTGGGCCCTTACCATTCTGCGACCAAAGCTCTTACTTCCTTAAGTGTATGGAAATTTCAGGCACTGGGCCAAAGATCCGTTTTTTCTCTTTTTTTTCCCGGATCCTTTCATTTTAGGGCACTTTGGCGTTCCAGGTAAAACCCTAAACCCTAAACCCTAAACCCTAAATCCCTAAACCCTAAAACCCTAAACCCTAAAACCCTAAACCCTAAAACCCTAAACCCTAAAACCCTAAACTCAGAGATGGAGTTTGCAGGCAGCGTTGCCTCACTTTGGACCGCGGTCATCTTACTTGGCATCGCCACCATTGTCTTTGTGGCTTGGCTTAGGGTTTCGGGGTTTTCGGGTTTGTGGTTTTTGCGGCTTAGGGTCTTAAGGTTTTTGGGTTTGGTGGCTTTTGCAGTTTAGGGTTTGGGGCTAAGGTTTTAGGCTTGGGGGTTGAGGATTGTTGATGAATACATCGCATTTTATGAGCGATAACTCCTGAACCCAGTATAGGTCGCAACCGTATTCCAGTTGGCGTGTTGCGTTTTCGCTTGTCATATTGTTTCCCGCCAGGTGGTTGAGATTACGGAGCTGTTTTTGGTTTTGGGGCTTTGATGTGAAGACTTTTCCTCGTTGCTTTAGTCTGATCTGCTTCCTGGTGCTAAGTGTCAGGAATGAGAACAGAGATCCCTAAGCGGTTTAGGGTTTAGTGTTTAGGGGTCAGGGTCAGCAGCCGGTAGAATCCGCTCCGCCCATTGCCTCAAAGACACCACCAAGCAGGGAACTTAGGGATCAAAGGTCCCTAAACCCTAAACCCCGAACCCTGAACCCTAAAACCCCTAAACCCTATACCGCCTAACCCCTTAACCCTAAACCCTATGTGGCTCTTTCGCATGGTTTGGATCGACAAGGTTCTTTCGGCCTACAGGCGTAGAGTAGATTTTATTCATGCTGTGGGTGTTTTTAGGACTTGCTCAGGTACCTTCAGGGTGTAGAGCTTCGGGTTTAGGGTTTGATTTTGGGATGGTGGCAGCTGATCGTCAGCCAGCAGCAGAAAACTGTTATTAGGTCATTGCCACGTTTTGGGCGATTCTTGATTCGGCGGGGAGTCCTGCATGATACTTCGCAAACCAGATGGGCAACATGATTTGGGCTCATATGGTCTGCCAAGAATGCTAACCCTAAACCCTAAAACTCTAAACCCCTAAACCCTAAACCCTGAACTCTAAACCCTAAACCCTAAATTCCCAGTGCAAAAAGCAGGCAGGCTTGCCTGGTTGCTGTTAAAGAATTCAGGTCAAGTTACTCTAACAAGGAATCTCCAATATTTCCGATATACCCATATTATGGTTGCTCTATGTAATTTCTTCAAAGGCAACCCAGTTGATTTAGTAAGGGTTGAAGGGCTTGGCTCTCATCCAGTTTTGCTTTGCTTTTTGACCACTTGCGCTCCGTAATTCAATCTACGCTGCTGGCTTTGCTGAGGTATATTGGGTTCCCGAAGCAGTGCCCGGAACCTTATACAAAATATGGACCCAACGGGTTCCCAAATCATGGCTCCTGCTGGGAGCCCGACTTACTACTACTCTTAACCCGGCATGCGACTCGTGGGGCACCACGAACATATATTTGCATTATATTCGTTATTATCATGGTAATTCTTATTTTGCTATCATTGTTATTACTATTGTGATATAGGTTTTTACATATATATATATATATGTAAAGGTAGGCACAAGCTGGTCGCACCCTGTGCTCAACCGGCAGGATATGTTCGCTGAATCACGGGTTGTCCCAGCCACTCTCTATGCTTCCCACCCAAATTGCCCATAAGGTTCCGCCTTTAACTGACCCAAAGCAAGCCCAGTTAAGGAGGACCCTAAACCCTACATCGAGTGTAGCGGGGATGGTACAGAGAAACCCATGATTGAAACCCTACATCCTAAACACCGAACCCGGAAAGCTGGCTCTTGTGCTGCCTAAAGTTATGAGATCCGGTGAAGTTTGGCGCCCCTTCCCCATGCACATGCCTTCCTTTGGAGCATCCCCCAATATGAGCTGTAGTCTAAAATCATTAAAGTGGTTGTATAGGGAATTATAAAGGGGAGGATCATGGGGGTTATAAAGGGGGATACTAGGATGGTAAGCTATATCTCATATGGTAGTCTCCCAAAATAGTGGGAATCCAAGATAGACCCAAAATTCTATAATATGAGGGCCCCAAAAAGGTACCCTAATTTTCGGAATCCCCCAACATGACCAGCAGAAGCTAGTAAACACTACAACCCCATCAACTCGGGTAGCTCTGAAACTTGCAACCGATCTGGGCAGGTCTATCTAATGCCTCCCTAAACCCTAATAGAATTGATCTAATGCTCCCCTGAACACAGCACCTTGCATGTTGGTGCCCAAAAGGGGCTACCAAAAGTAATCAAACCCTTAACCCTGAGTCTGCCGGTTCCCTCATCCCAAAGCTCTCAAACAATTAAAGGTTTAGGGTTCTAAAGCATTATAGGGGTTGCATAGGGTTTTAACAGGGGTTATATAGGGATATATAGGTTTTAGGGTTTCGCAAAATTAGGGCCTCGTGCTTCAGGCTTCTGCGCTCTGCGCACTGCTCGTCCGGAAAAACTTCAAACGCCAGGGCCCCGAATTCATAAACTTCCCAAAGGGTCCACATATACAACCACTAGGGAATTGGGACCCATAATTCTATGGCATAGTATGGTATTTTGGGGCCTAATTCCCTAATGTTTGTACATGTGGACCCTCTGGGCTTGCTTGCTTCTCGGCATATTGTTCATAGAATCCTTCTGGGGATTCCTCGTGATCCCCATGTACCCCAAGAGTCCCCCTATTTTAGGAACTCCTTTCCTTGCTTAGACTACAGGAGTCAGCATTAACCTGGTATGCACCGAGATGAAGGTTCCGTTCTGGGCGCGCAATCGAGGAGTTTTAACTTGTGCTTCTATATTAAATATCGGGGCCTCATGCTTGTAAGCACCCAGTTGAGGCCTTGTTTTGCTCTCTGCTACCTCTCTCTCTCTCCTCCCGACCCCCATGCCACTCAGACAGCCCAGACTTTACATCATTCTTCGAGGTTAATGGCCAGTTTACATGAGCCCTCAACCTGGCCCAACAACAAACTCTACATCCTTCTCTTGATCTTATGACTTCCGCATGATGTCGAAACTTTAGATTAATTGCGGGCATAATGCCGGTCTGGCATGTTAAGGCCTTGCAGGTATAGTAGCCATGGTAGACCTCTACACCTGCAGTACACAGGGCCCCTAACGAAAAAGGATTATCTGGACATCCAAAAACCTAAGGGTCCATGTACCCGAGAATTGGGAGCCTTTAAAGGGGATATATAGGAATATATAGGGTTTAGGGTTTAAGGTCCATGTACCCACTAATTGGGTACTTAGGGCTTTGGCAATAGTAATTATAGTACAGGTTTTTCGGCAAGTATATGATTATAGGGTACTTGGAACCTCAAGGAAAGGTACGGTAGTTTGCAAAAGCCTCGGAACTCCTTGGTAGGAGTCCTGTAGAGTACTATGTCGGACCATTATGTTTGGAACACCCATGAATGGGTCATTAAAGGTAACCGTCTTTAAGTTGTCTGATATTGAAACCCAATTAGGAACAAGAATTACAAGACAATGTGCAAGAGTATCCTGAAATACCTCATGGAGTAAAGACGACGCCCTTTAACCCCAAAACGTAAACCCGCAACCCTCTTTCGGGTGATTTAACCCTAAACCCTACACTTCTTTCAGTGGAGTTAGCTTTAAGCCCGAAAACCTGAACCCTAAAATACCTAACCCCTAAAGCCTAAACCCTACCCTACTCCCTAAACCCTAAAACTTAAACCCTATAACCTAAACCCTAGACCCTAAACCCAGGTTCCGAACATGAAGACTGGTCCAGTGAAGGCTCTTCCTCGGCCTCGGACTAGAGTTGTCTTCTCACACAACAACAATTTAGGGGCTAGGGTTTGGGGTTTAGGGTTTTAGGGTTTTAGGGTTTAGGGTTTCGGGTTTCGGGTTCAGGATATAGATTTTAGGGTTTAGGGTATAGGATTTGTGGATTAAGGTTTGGGTTTTAGGTTTTAGGGGCTGAGGGTTATGGTGAGTGTAGGCTTGAAACTGTGTAGGGCTTAGGGGTTTCATGCAAGTTCAGGGCGTGGGGTTTAGGCTTAGTGAGAGTGCCTACTTATGTGCTCAAGCTTCGGCATTGGTAGTATGAGTGCCTACTAATCTTCTCGGAATTGGGTTTAAGGTTTGGGTTTAGGGTTTAGGTACTATCGTTCATGTTCATATTCAAGTCCTGCATGACCCTAGCATCTTATACCTTGGGATATATAGCCATATTCCCAAAAATAGGGAACTTCAATATGGACCCCCATATACCCCCTTTAATTTTATGGTAACCCCCAAAGTATCTCTAATGTTGGGAATACCCCATGTTGTGGTTGTAGTGCACCAAGAGATAGTGTGCCTTACCGATGTCTTGGTTATGTTGGGCTTGATTTGCCTGGAGAATGTCAACACGCGGCTTAGGGCTTTCAGGTTTACCCTAAGGCTCTAAGGACTCATAATATAAGGCTTTTGGGCCCAAAGACCATACTATACAAGGCTTTTGGGCTATTTTGAGCCGTAGGGTTAGGGCATAGGTTTTAGGGTTCCCGCTTGTTGCTCAAATAGCATCTTCTTTTCCATTGTCTCTTGTTCTATTCAACTCATATCGTTCCCCCACTAGACAAGACAGCTGTAGCTCCAAGTGGGACGACGTTTCGATGCTTGCGCAAGGCCCGCGGCAATTGTCCCACAGAATAGGCCGATCAGGCTTTAGTGTCCAGGGCATGAGGCCCTGACTACCGGAGGCCCCTCAATGACTAGAAAACGTCTCGAGGTATGTTTCGAGATATGGTATGATACCCTCAGCTGTTGTTCAGATTTGGAAGAGTACAACTCCCCCAATCCCTGCCAATATTTCTATCAGGCAACAAGGCAAGAATTTGATACCCTAAACCCTTTTCAGCCTTAAGCCCAAGCCCGAGACGTATAGAAGCTTGAGCAAATTTTGTTATTGTTCCCTGAGAGTCCTCATATCATAACCTTACAGTATTCCCCAAGCCCTGTTCTCATCAATTATCCAAGCCGCTACATTTCCTCTTACCCACGGAATCTCAGCCCCTGCTTCGCTCCGTGGAAAACAGCCAGTGCTTCTACCTTTGGAGCCTCATGAAACCACTCGCTCCGGCTTAGGGCGCTGGGCTTGCGAACCCAAAACCCTAAAACCTTAAACCCTTAACTCCGCCATGATGAGTTGATTGATACCCAGCGTAACCTAGACCCAGTGTAGATACCGACATTGTGGGATCCTTAAGTATGTGGGGGACCCATAACTAAGCCTTTCTAAGACCTGGATAAGGCCTGTTTATGGCTCCCTAAGGTCCCAAAAAATGTCCTATCATGGGGCCCCCTTACATGGGCCCCCTTAGGGCTTCCATAACTTTATGTACAACATGTACAACACCCTTGGTTAGGGATAAGGGGTACATCCGGCTACTCCCCCTTAGGCGGGTCCTGTTAAGGGGCTATTACAGCTCCTATCACCCCATCGTTGTAACTGCTACTGCAAGGGGGAATGACCTAAGGGGCCCTAAGCCCTGAACCCTAAGCCCTGAACGTTAGGCAGGCTTCGGGGCTGGAGCTTCCTCGGGTCTTTTTGCTCTACCTCTGCCCAAACTGCTGTGTCCAACTTACATTAAGGGTTTAGGGTTTAGGGTTGTAGTTAGGGCTTTCATGTAGGATTTTTGCGAGAAGGGATGGTGTAGGAAAGTTTTTCCTGTGCCATGGACTTACTTAGCCAATAGAAGGACTTTAACCTTTTTGGGCTTCCTTTTTGGGTCTCTATAATAAAGTTTAAACTTTTTTAGCCCTGGTTATTGGGGAAGAGAGTGGAGTTCCACAAGATCTAATCTGTCTGTGGAGTGGAAAGACGGAGTGTACATAGGAGCGTCTCAGACCGTATCCTGAACACACTAAGTTCTCAAGACCTACACCCCTAACCCCTAAAGCTCCCAAACCCTAAACCACTCCTGGCGCCTGCGTGGTTGCTTAGACATGCGGCTTTCCCAAATTTAGGGGTACCATTTTGGGATCCTTCTTAAAAAAAGGACTGTCGTATTTTGGGGTCTATATTGGGGTCTCCTTATCTTGGGAAACTTCCAAATTTTACTAGGAACGAAAAAAGAACTTAAGCATCGGCTTCTTTCGGCAGGATATCGACGCCTCGTGGGGTTGGTTAAAGGAGGCCTTAAATGGGACATCCCTACGTTGGATACTAAAATTTCTGCTCTACCCTAGGTACCATATACCTTAGGAATGACGGTACAATAGTATACCAAAGTCATGCAGGATTTTTAGTATCAGCAGTATGTATCTATTTGCTTACATTGATCTTTTTGATCCCTATGTACGGTGCACCCGAAACAATAAACCCTAAACCCTAAACCCTAAACCCCCAGCCCCCGGACTTATACTGTAAGTTGGGTCATTCCCCCTCCCAGTAACTGTCCTTAAAGGGGCCGTATTAAGGGGGTTCTTATAACTCCTATAACCCATTGTGGTAACAGTTACTGTAAGGGGGAATGACCCCAACTGTAAGCCCTCAACCCTCTAGACCCTCAATCGTGTAAGAATTGTTTTATGACTGGGGCCTCATGCGATGCTGAACTGTTGATAAAAACGGCCGGGCGGCGCCGGTGTCCGTACTGCGGCCAATACTTTACAAGTACCAGCGGATGACGGGATCAGGATTGAAAGGGTTTTGATTTTTTTGGGTGGCTTTAGAATTTATGTTTCTTTTTTGGGTGGCTTTAAGAATTTATGTTTCGTTCGGAGTTACAGTCGTACCCAGATTTCAATTTCATGTTCCCTTAGTAGAGGATGCTCATTTTTGGTTGGCGCCGGTTGACTGGAACATCTCCTCCTTCGAATAGACATACTTCCACCTGACTCTCGAAAGGACACGGGGCAAAGACCTGGAAACCCCTAACATCTATAGTCCCCCTTAAGTAGATCGAATATGGCCTTCGGTATAGTATAACAACACCCACATTCTATCTACTTACTTTAGGGGACTATCTACCCCAAACCCTAAACCCTAAATAGCTTCCATTTTCTTCTCCATTATCCAATATATACCCCATATCTACTAAGGGGGACTAAAAATTCTGAACTCTGAGCCCAGTCGGGTCAGCAGAGGATACAGTTGGGAAATTTTGCTCTCAGCGAACCTCACGATGGAAATGCCACCAGTGAATTGTGAAGGGGTCACAGTCGTATGTAAAGCTGTGGGGTTACGTTTGGGGGTGGGGTACTGTCATAATCCCTTATTTGTGGTCTGTCGGAACCCCAAAAGATACGACTCGTACTACGCTGCCTCGGACTTTGGGCATGTGAAGGAAACCTGGATGTTAACAACCACCCTAAACCCTGGAGCCCTAGATCTTACACCACAAGCCACAAACCCCGCACTTGAGCCATACACCCCAACCAAAATCTGAGCCAAGAGCTCTGGGCAACAGCTGCGGATGCCAGATGCCGATAGAGCTGGGTACTCGCCGGCAAGTGGTGAGGCATGCAGTAGCCTTTATCAGCGGGTAAGGGTTTAGCGTTTAGGGTCTAGGGTGCTAGTCCAGATCTTGAGGCTTGGTGTTTAGAGAGCTTCCAGAGTGGCTGAGATTTTGTTCAGTCACCTGTGTTTTTCGAGGTCATAAGGATTGCTGGTAACGCAATACATGAACAGTGAAAACATAAGAGGAGTAGCAGTTTACTCCTCGGCGTGCTCGCGGACGTGGCGCTGTTGGTACAAGTGTTTTTTTT